>PVHY01030429.1:0-13433 GCA_004024945.1 Uropsilus gracilis
CCCTCCCTCATTATTTTCAATTGTTTTTCATACCTTTAAAAGAGTCTTTCATAGAAAACTTTTTTTAATTTTGAAGCGATCTAATTTACCTATTTTTCTTCGTAAGCATCATGTATTTGCATTGGGAATCAAGTCTATAAATTCTTTGCCTCATTCTAGATCTTAAGTCCACATTCTGGATTCATTGATTCTTCTAAGTTTTCTAGTTTTACATAAGCCACTTGATTTCATTCTGATGGAAGTTGTGAGGTTTAGGTTGAAGCTCACTGGCTTCAACTGGCCATGGCTGTTCCTGGGATCCACGCATTGGTTAGGAACATATCATTCCTTCAGTTGCTTCCACACCTCATCACTTGCTTTGTCTGTGCAACCTTATGGCCTTATGTCTCTGCTCCCCACTCAACCCTACCGAACCAGTGCCCAAGTCCAGCCCAGTGTCACAAAGCACAAGTTTCTGCCAGCATGAAGCACAGTGCATGTTCCATCACAGAGGGAGATTCCATCCATTTTTTCCTCTTCATAGAGATTATTTTCTCTTTAGGTGGCCATTATTATTATTATTATTATTTTTTTGAGACTAGGTCTCACTATTTTGCCCAGGGAACTGCAGGGTCACATTGCCTGGGGTACACGGACTCAGGTAGCTGGGATTACAGGCAAACACCACCACACCCAGCTATTTTTTGAGACTAGGTTTCGCTATGTTGCCCCAGGTGTGTCTCGAACCCACAGACTCAATCTAGTCACAGTCTCTGCCTCCCTCCTAGGCTGGGATTATAAGTGTGTACCACCGTACCCAGCTATTCTCTCTTTAGTCTGTCTTTCAATACAGAGTTGAAGGCGCCTTGCATGTGTCTCTCTTGCTCAGAGTCTGATAGGAACTGTGTTAGACCAATAGACAGGTCTGCTGAGACTGAGACTTTTGCTCCCTCAGTCTTGTGTCTGAAAGCCTCGGGTTGTGAGCAGCTCACGTGTCTGCTCATCTCTTACTCGGCTTTCATCTGGATATTTATTTACATTTTATAGTGGATTTTACTTTCATTTTACCCATTTGTTGTTAGCATGTGGATAGGCTGACTTTCTGTGTCGACCATGGGCCCCAGGACCGAGTTCTTGATCTGGCTCATGTCATCACTGTGCTCTCCTAGTCCATTCTGTACCAGTCACTGTGCCATTGGCAAGCCCACCAATTCTTATTTCTGTCTGTCAGCTTGAAATCCTGCACACCACTGATTTTTCTTTCCTAGTTGATTGTTTCCAGTATGATGTTCAGAGTGTGATCTTTTTGTTTTGTTAAGAAGTTTCTCATCCTTTACTCAAATACTAAAATAGCCATGTTCCCACAGGTGAGACCCCCATGTGCTCGCCCTGCGTTGGACTGCATCTCTTTTCCCTTTTTTAGTCCCTTGGCTCAAATATTTTCCAGCAGTTCTTCATCCTTTGTTTCTTCATATTTACTGGCATTATTGGTATAATCACATAGCATTTTTTTGTGCTTTTCCACTTCTGTTTCGACTTTTCTTCCTTTGCAAAAAAACTGTTTTTAAAAGTGCAGTCAAGGAAGTTCAGCCATCTAGCTGGACCCTGATGGCCACGAGGTCCTGGCCCACTGTTAGTCCTGGTGAAGAGAAGCCTGGATTGGCAGCTCAGCTGGGCACAGCAAATGGATACCTCCTGGCCACAGGGCAAGCCTGGCTTGGACTAAGGAGATGGTTCTGATAAGGCCCCCCCTCGTGTCATTGTCTCCTGTTTAAGATTGCAGGCAGATTTCAAGGAAGATATGCTAAAATGTGAGAATGGCCTTAATTAGAATTTCCTTAAAGAAAGATACAAGGGGAAGGAAGGAGGAAAACAGGTTTTTTTCTTTGTAATGTAGTAATTCAGGAGCTGTTCCTGGAAGACAGGAAAACAGAAAGACTATATAAAGAGGTTTGAAACAAAGAGAAGAAAAATGGGAATTCAGATTCAGATTCAGATTTAGTTTCTGCCATCTTGTGGAATGAAAATGTGAACCATGTGAGCTTGGCCATGTGGCCAAGGCTTGGGGCCTGAGCCTTTGGCTGGCCCAGGCTATCTGCATGTGTGTTACAGGCAGTTAAGAAGTATGCAGATATGAACTCCATGTTGGAGTTTGTTTTGCTGAGTTTGACTTGTGTCTGGAAGAGGCTGTGCAAAAATTAGGCCTGAAAAGAAAGTGAACTTTGCTGGGTCCGGTACCATGAAGTTTCTTCTACTACCTGGAGGAGGATGACAAGAGGAGCTGGAGCACGCCAAAGGAAGATGTCTTCGAGGATCTGGAGATGAACTCTGACTGGCTGATTTTGGTGAGATGATCAGGACTGAGAGATTGAGGATTTTTAGGCAATCTGGGAAAGGACTTTGAACAATGTTGAGAAAGGTTTTGGACAATGTTAAAGTAATCGGAGTTTTACTTACATGTTTCTTTTGTAGTAATTAGGAAATCACTTTGTTAGAAATAAATTAGTCTGCACTGACAGTCTTGCTTTGACTTGGAATTTTGGTTGAGAAGGCTGGGGATGGTGGAAAGAACCCACGAAGTCTAAAAGGGTAAATTGAGGCAAACTAGTTTAAAATTTAAACTGTGTTTTTAAGTTTTTCTTTTTAGATCTGAAAGAGGGGAAGAAAGCTGAGAGAAGCTGGTAGCTGATGTTTGCATACCAATGGTGGAGGTGAACAGTGAAAATTCTAATAAATGGCTTGGAGCCTGCTTCCTAGGGAGAAGCAGGCATAGGTGTACCTGTGTCTAGTTCAAGTTAAAGATAAATGCTAATAAACTGCTAGTAGCCTGCTTCATAGAGAGAAGCAGGCAGATATGTGTGTTCTAGTTCAAGGCAAAAAGTCTTTTTTCTTTTACCCGATTTCAGTTCCTTCTTCACACATCTCTCTGACATGCCAGCTTCCACCACATACTGTGGACAGCATAAAGGGACATGAGGACTCAAGAGGAGTGAGGGAAGCAGCTCCTAAAAGGTCAGCTTGAGGGTACTGGGAGTC
The DNA here is from genome assembly GCA_004024945.1 of Uropsilus gracilis. Classification (NCBI taxonomy): domain Eukaryota; kingdom Metazoa; phylum Chordata; class Mammalia; order Eulipotyphla; family Talpidae; genus Uropsilus; species Uropsilus gracilis. The sequence goes on from PVHY01030429.1 coordinate 3,016, forward strand.
TCCATCCGTGAGAGGATTAAGGATGCTAGATAAGTTCCCTATGGATACCATCCAACCCAAATCTTGCCCCCTGGCTATAATCTAGCCTCATCCACCTTGCCCATCAAACTCAGCCTGCCTTGCCCATCAAATGACCTTGGTAACCTACCTAGCTTTCCTGCCACACCAGTAAAACCACCCCCATGTCCCTTCCCCAATAAAAGCAACCACCCCTGGCACATGGGTACAAGTTCACTGACCCCTACCCTAAGGATCTGTGAACCTCACTTGAGAGCGCAGTAATAAACTTTTCTTTACTTTTACTTGACCTGGCTCTGTTCTCTCCTTCCTCACCTTTCAGCTCCCTCAGGGAACTGTGGGACCCACAGGCAGGAAATGGTGATCTCATCTCTGAAACATCAGATATGCTGTTTCAGTCACTTAAATATGCCAGCCACACTAGTCATGATGAGAAGTCATCAGGCAGTTGAACACTCTTAACACATTTATCTAGCCAGGAGAAAAGAATTTTTAAAAATCAAATATCAAGAGAGATGTGATTAAGATTAATCATTGGTTACGGAAGTTAGAATAAAGTTATTTATGTATTTCATAGTTAGTCTTTTTAGGAGAGGAAAGAAGTGGAATAATACCTCTCCAATGGTTCACTCCAGAATATTGATCAACATCTGAATATACAGACATATCAGATTTTTGGATCAAAATTTTGGTTTTCTGCCCTTGTCATAACCTTACTTTTTATATCCCAGATGTGAGCAATGCAACTGCTGATTGATCAGCTTTTCTCCACCCCTCCCCCCACTCTCTGTCCCTGATGAGTTTTTCACTTCACCTGGAGTAGGCTACCCTCCTGTTGCTAGCTGCAGGGTGTCTTGGGGAGAATACCCCATGTTTACATTCCACACGTGACCCTGGGATTCAGTGACACAAATGAAATTCACTTTAAAATTGAGGCCTCATCTCCTGGTAACATACAGGAGGGTAACCTACATGGGGCTTCAGAGAAAGGTGGGAACCCTTTTCCCCATCATGGAAGGCAAAGAGCAGCGTTGGTGGCATTCCTAGTGATTTATAAAGAGTTTGTCACATGGTGACTTACATTTAGTTAAGATAGTGGAACACATAGATAACATATGATATTATTATTGATTTTGCTTTATAGAAAAATAAAGTGAAAACCAGGAAGTTTAAACACTTTGCTTTTATCAAGGGGATGGAAAGATTCAAATACAAGAAGAAAGGCACAGGATGAAAATATGTATTTACAGAAGATATTTGATTAGCTGCTGCACTTGGTGGCTGTATCTTGTTGTCATGGTGGCTGGTCAAGTAGGTCTGGTCATAGGCTGGGAAACCCAAGCCTGGACCCAAGGTCGTATTTATGGGCAGGATGGCACTTTGGTCGGGCCTGGGATGAGACAGCCACCAGTTGCTCACATTCCACATTCTGGATCCTACTGGCATGGATCTCATGACCATTTTGAGCAGCATGGTTGCCGATGGCCCTGGCATTTTTCCCAGGTGAAGACACTGGCTGAGGAGATAGAGTACCATGGTGTGTGGCAATGGAGAGAAGGGCAGGTCAGAACTCCTTGTCACAGTGACTAATCAGAAACCACAGAAAATTCATGCAGAAATGCATGATTGTCACCGAGATGTGGGGAAATGGAAACCGAGAGCAGTAATGTTGTTTTCTTCAGCATTCTGCTTCTTGATCAGTGGAGGTAATCACTCAACACAGAAATGACAGTTAAATCACATTATAGCTGGCTTGGGTCTATGGCACATCAGCTGCCTCTGTGGCCTGCGTGCTGCTCAGGCCTGACTCCCCTCTGCAGGGTTATTGACATGTGTTCGTAAACTCGTGGGATGTTTTATCGACTCCATAATTATTCTGTGTGTGTGGTTAGTTTAGTTTATATCTCTGTGTAAGCTTATTTTATGATCTTTAAAATGTAATAAAGCTTAATTATATATGGTTCTCTAAGAGTAGAGAGGGTCTTGAGAAAAGAGAAAAATTCCAACTTTCATTCTTTCAAGCCATTCATTTAAAATGTGAGCCTTTGTTTTTGAGATGCTGTTGGGACTATTGACAAATCTTGCCTCAACAAAGTTCGTGGTGTAGTAGGGCAGGTGAACAGAAACAACACCGGTTTAGAATTCCACAGGAGTTCAGTGGAAATGCTAGTGGAAGAGTGAGCCACAAAGTCCAAGCCAGTGAGTGATGTCCTGAGTGGAATCCACTCCCTGATGCCTCAGGTCCATCTCTTAGGCACTGAGAACTATAACTCCTGGCATGCCATGAGCCTAACTTCCTGAATGAGGGTACTTCAGGGAACAATGGGTGGAGCTAAATGGCCATGTTGGGTTTAAAAGGCCAAACATTTGTTGCGTTTGCTGTCTTGCTTTACTGGCTTTGGCTGCTCTCAACTCAGACAGAATTGCATCTGGGACAGAGCTTCAGACCATGCCTGGGACAGAAGGCATTGGACCATGTGCTGGACAATTAACCTCCTTCTTTCTGTTCTCTCTCTTCTTATTCCCATTGTAAATCACTGTTTTTTATTCTTTTATATGTATCTGCTCTTCCTGAGTCCTTAAGCATTCCTGTTTCCCCTAGGATTGCTCTATACTCAGACAGTCATTTTTGATTTCAAGACTTAAGGAATTTTTATGAAGACAATATTTAAATGGATTTTGAAGGATGTGTATAACTTTAAGAAGCAGAAGAGGGCCTTCGCTGCAGACCTGGGCAGCCACCCCCTTCAGCCAGGTTCCTGAGGGAACCCACCCAAACCTTCCCCCACCCAGGTGAGATGCTGGAAGTCACTGGCCCAGCACCAGCCTTTGGGAGGGTCCCATTCCCATGCCACCCTCACTGCAGACCCGAGCAGCCTACCCCTTCAGCCAGATTCCTGAGGGAACCCGCCCGACCCTTCCTCCACCCAGGTGAGATGCCAGAAGTCACTGGTGCTGGCGCCACAAGTGGTGCTGACGCAAATCACTAAACTAAACTACAGATCTACTTTCAACCTGGAAAACATTACCATCAGCATGCTGACCAACACCAGAGCCATGGTTTCTCAATATATAGAACAAGTTAGAAAGCAAAACACAGTAAGGAGAAAAACTGTAGACATGCAAGCAAGCCCTACAGGAAATAATCCATCACCAACAAAGAAAAGACAATCTCCAGAAAATACCTAGGAAAACACTGAAGAAATGATATGTATCTCAGACAAAGATTCCAACATCAGCATGTTAAATGCACTCCAACAAATAAGAGAAGAATTAGGAAAAAAGGACAACAGAACGATAGAAGCACTTACCGCACTAAGGGAAGAAGTAGAGACATACAATAAAGAAAGCATCAATATGTATAACCTAATCAATGAACTGAAGGATGAAAATGAATTCCTAATTGAAATTGAAAGAGAATCAAGATTTAATGGTTGAAATAGATGAGCTCAAAAATGTACAGAAAAGCCATGGAAGCAGATAAAATGAAATAGAAGAATGAATCTGCACACTTGAGGATACAGAAATAGAGAGGACAAAGAAAGAAAAGGAGAGAAAAACAAAGTAAGAGGACTGAAGACAAGCTCAGAGATATGTCAGATTCCTTAAAGAAAAGAATTGTAAGAGTAATAGGAATCCCAGAAGGAGACGAGAGAGTCATGGGAACTGAAAGGCCTTTCTACATAATAATAGAGGACAACTTCCCAAATCTGAAGAAAGAAATGAAAATAGACATACAGGCAGCCAAAAGGACACCAAACTATTTTAATGAAAAAAAATCTCAGCGAGACTCATCATCATAAAACTTCCAAGAACCCAAGTAAAGGAAAAAATAATGAGAATGGCTAGAGAAAAGACACAGATAACCTACAAAGGAAAAGCCATTAGACTGACCTCAGATTTTTCTGGAGACACTCCAGGCAAGGAGAGAATGGAGTCACATCTACAAAAAACTCCAAGAAAAAAAAGTGCCAACCAAGAATACTTTACCTTGCAAAGTTATCCTTCCTCTATGAATGAAAAAATAGAACCTTCTCCAATAAGCAAAGTCTCCAGAAATTTGCTAACACTAAATTTTCTACCTCACTCCAAGAAATTTTGCAGGAGGCCTCAAGATCAAAACCATAAGAAGAACAAATACAAAAAACAAAAATAAAAAACCAAAAAACCAAAATAAACCCCCAAATGACCACCAGAAAACCATCAGAATCGCAAATATCAATAATCACCCTAAACGTCAATGGTCTAAACTCAACAATCAAAAGATGAAGAGTTGCAGACTGGATCAGAAAACAGAACTCAACATTCTGCTGCCTCCAAGAAACACATCTGATCTCTAAGCATAAGCATAGACTAAAGGTGCGGGACTGGAAAACTACACTACAAGCAAACGGCCCCCACAAGAAAGCAGGGGTTGCCATTCTTATATCAGACAGAGCAGACTTCAAATTAACAAAAGTGACAAAAGATAAAGATGGCCACTACATAATGGTTTAAGAGTCAATCCACCAAAAAGACATAAAAATAATCAACATACACACACCTAATGAGGGAGCACCAAAATTTATAAAACAGCTACTAGTAGAACTGAAATCAAACATTGGTGAGAATACATATGTGGTAGGAGACTTTAACATTCCACTCTCAACAAAAGACAGATCAACAAAACAGCAACTACAGAAAGAAACAAAAACTTTAAAGGAAGAGCTACCAAATGAACCTAATAGATATATACAGGACACTGCACCCCCAAGGAAAAGAATACACTTTCTTTTCAAATGCACATGGTTCGTTCTCTAAAATTGATCATATATTAGGCCACAAGACAAACCTGAACAAATACACAAAGATTAAAATAATACCAACCCCCTTTCTCTAATCATAAAGGCATCAAATTAGAAATCAACAATGAAAAGAAAATAGGGAGAGTAAATACTACATGGAGACTGAACAACAGGCTTCTGGAAGATCACCGGGTAAAAGAGGAAATCAAAGAAGAAATTAAAACTACATGGAGGCAATTGACAATGATGACACAAGGTTCCAAAATGTGTGGGACGCAGCAAAAGCAGTATTAAGAGGAAAGTTCGTAGCAATACAGGCCCAAATAAAAAGAATTGAAACAGCCCAAAAGAATAATCTCCCAACTTGAGGACTTAGAAAGAGCAATGAAAAAATCCAAAACCCAGCAGAAGACAAGAAATAACAAAAAGCAGCGATTAATGAAATAGAAATAGAAACCAAAAAGACCATCAAGAAGATAAACAAAACCAAAAATTGGTTCTTTGAAAAAATAAATAAAACTGATAAACCCCTTGCAAGGCTTACAAATAAAAGAAGAGAGAAAACTCAAATAAACAGGATCATAAATGAAAAGGGAGATATTGCAACAGACCCAGCAGAAATCCAAAAGATAATTAGAGACTAGTACAAACATCTATATGCAAACAAATACAGCAACCTGGAAGAGATGGACAAATTCCTAGAACAATACAGCCATCCAAAATTGAACAAAGAAGAAATAGAAAACTTAAGCAGGTCAATCATAAGTGGTGAAATTGAGGCAGTCATCAGAACTCTCCCTAAAAACAAGAGCCCAGGTCCAGATGGCTTCACAAATTCTACCATATTTTCAAAGAGGAACTAACACTGATACTGTTAAAACTCCTTCAAAAAATTGAGAAAGAAGGAAAGTTACCAAATACCTTCTATGAAGCAAACATTATACTAATTCCAAAACCAAATAAAGATAGTGCAAAGAAAGAGAACTACAGACCAACCTCCTTAATGAACACAGATGCAAAAATTCTAAACAAAATCCTGGCAAACTGAATCCAGCATTGCATAAAAAGGAACATCCATCATGACCAAGTGGGATTCATTCCAGGGGCACAGGGATGCTTCAACATGCGAAAATCAATCAACATAATCTACCACATCAACAAAGAGAAAAACAAAAACCATATGATTATATCAATAGATGAAAAAGCATTCGATAAAGTTCAGCATCCTTTCATGATGAAAGCCCTGGAAAAAATTGGTAATAAAGGAACATATCTCAACATAATAAAAGCTATATAGACAGACCCACAGCATATATCATCCTCAATGGGGAAAAACTGAACTTCAGTTCAATTAAGGTCTGGAACCACTCTCTCCATTCCTTTTCAACATAGTTCTGGAAGTCCTAGCTAGGGCAATAAGGCAAGAGAAAGACATAAAAGGAATCCAAATAGGGAAAGAAGAAATAAAGTTACCATTATACAAGGATGATATGATACTCTATGTAGAGAACCCAGAAAAATCAACAGAAAAGCTGATTGAAATAATAAACCGATTCAGTAAGGTGGTGGATACAAAATCAACACAAAAAAATCAACAGCATTCTTATATATAAAGAATCAATCAGAAGAAGAAGAAATTAAAAAAAAACACCCCATTTACCTTTGCACCAAAGAAAATCAAATACTTGGGAATTAACCTAACAAAAGACGTAAAAGACCTATACAAAGAAAACTATAAAACATTATTAAAAGAAATATAAGATGATGTTAAAAATGGAAAGACATTCCCTGTTCATGGATCGGAAAAATCAACATTATCAAAATGGTCATACTATCAAAGGCTATCTACAGATTCAATGCAATTCCAATAATGATCCCATTGACATATTTTAAAGAGATAGAACAAAAATTACTGAAATTCATATGGAACAACAAAAGACCCCAAGTAGCCAAAACCCTTCTGACAAACAGAAGAGAGAATGGTGGTATTACTATTTTAGACTTCAAATATCCCACAAAGCCATAATACTGAAAACAGCATGGTACGGGTACAAAAACAGACAAACAGATCAGTGGATCAGAATCGAATACCCAGAAATAAAACCACAAATATATGGTTAACTAATCTTTGACAAAGGGGCAAAAAACATACCCTGGAACAAGGATAGCCTGTTCAGTAAATGGTGCTGGGAAAACTGGATCAAAACTTGTAAAAAAAATGAACCAGGACAGCACCCTCACACCCTGTATAAAAATTAACTCAAAATGGATAAAGGACCTGGAAGTGAGACCTGAAACCATAAAATACATAGAAGAAAACCTGGGCAAAACCCTTCATGAATTTCACCTCAGAAATCCATTTTGTTGTTGTTTAACTATGACCAGCAAAAAAATGAAGGAAAACATAAACAGCTGGGACTATATCAAACTAAAAAGTTTCTGTTCAGCAAAAGAGACAATAAACAAAACAAAAAGAAACCCAACCGACTGGGAAAAAATTTTTGCCCTCCAGACAAGGGACAAGGGTCTGATAACAAAGATCCATAAAGAGCTCCTACAACTCAACAAAAACAAAGTAAAAAACCCAGTCAAAAAATGGGGAGAACAAAAAATGGGGAGAAGAACCAAAGAGAAGATACAAATGGTTAATAGGCATATGAAAAAATGCTCCACATCACTAATAGTCAGGGAAATGCAAATTAAAACCACACTGAGATACCACCTAACACCAGTAAGAATGGCCCATATAAATAAAACGGACAACAACAATTGTTGGCGCAGATGTAGTGAAAAAGGAAAGGTGGGAGTGCAAACTGGTCCAGCCACTATGGAAGACTGTGTGGAGAACCCTCAAACAATTGAAAGTGGACTTACCATTTGACCCAGCAATCCCACTACTAGGAATCTACCCAGAGGGCATGAAAACATTAATTCAAAAGGACACCTGTACGCATGTTCATTGCAGCTCTGTTTACAATTGCCAAGATTTGGAAACAAACCAAATGGCCCAAAACAGATGATTGGCTAAAAAAAAAAATGTAGTACAGATACAGGATGGAATACTACGCATCCATCAAGGAGGACAAACACATTTGCAGCAACATGGGTGTAACTAGAAAGACTCATATTAGCATAAATAAGTCAAAAAGAAAAAGAGAAATACAAGATGGTCTCACTTATATGATGGATATAGGGAAAAACAAACAAATGAATAATAAAAAATAAAAACAACCAATGGGACTGAACAATGGAGCAAGAGAGGAGGAGGGGGAAGAAGAAGGGGGAGGTGAAGAACACAAAAGAGCAGGATGATTAACAGGTGTTAGTTAAGTGGGAAAGCCCCGGGGTACACAATAATGCAATAATGTAATATAAATATAAATATACATATATATGCAAATTTAAAAACATTAAATTAAATTAAAAAAAAAGAACAACCATCACAGATAGTTGACATTCTCTGTGGAAATCTCTTCTACCCTATTCCCCATTATACATTCCCAGAAATAATAATTAGTACACTGGATCTGATGTTTGCCATGCAGTGGTATTTGAAACTTTTAAATCACACATCAATAAATATATTATTTTGCATGGTTGTAATTTTGTAATTATGGTATTGTAATACGTATACCTATCTATATAACTTGTTTTCTTCCCACAATTTTTTAAAAAAAATATTAAAAAATAAATAAATTTAAAAAAAGAAGCAGAAGAGGAATCTTTCCTAAGAAAGAAAAAAAAAGAAATTATCAGAGATTAGCAATCTTCCGTATGTTAGTCAATTGAGATAAAGAGCTAGGCACAAAAATGGAAAAAGCTAGAGTGCCCTGAGCCACCTGAGGAAACCCTGGCTCACATGTTTTTGAGTCAGAACAACCTGGATTGTCATGCTTGATCTGGCTCCAAAGGAGTATTGACAGGGCAACCTCTCTTCTTACTGAAAACCCATCTATAAATTGGGGGTGAAAATCAGCTCCCACATCACAATGGTGAGAGAACGAAATAAGATGTGGTACTGAAATCAGGTCAAAAAGAGGCCGAAGCCCCTGACCAAACCACAAGTCTGCATCACCTGAGCATAGCAGTTGCCACTCAAAATGCAGTTTAACAAGGAACAAGGGAATTTACTTACAAGGGAACATTAACAGGGAAAACAAAAAGTCCTTAAAGCCACAAGTGGCCAGTCATCTTACCCCAGTCACCATTCTCAGTCCCCAATTCCCAAAGATACATGTCCATGATGGTGCCCCTTTGCCCCTCCAAACCTGAGGCAGGCACTCTGCAAAGTTCAGTCTTTCTCTGTCGTCTTCTCTTTGCTTCTTTTCTCTCCAGTGTTCCGTGCTGTTCCACTTTTCCAAGGTGCTTCAGACTTTTTCCACAATTGCTGATGCACAAATCAGCTTTCCAAATTCCTGGCCATCTACAGCTTTCCAGGCCAGCTTTCCAGGCCACGTTGCTGTGGTGCCACACTCTTTACACTGACCACTATTCTACTGGTCACCATGGCTCCTTGCCACCTCCAGATCACTCTTGAGGGAGTTTGCCCTGGCCAGGCCATATGGGCCTATTCTCTCAGTTCACCATTCTCATCTCTCCCACCATTCTCGTCTCTTCCCTCTCCCAAAGTCTTGTTTTTTCTTTCTTTTTTTTTGGTCTCTGCTGCTTGCCCTTTTATCTCCCTCTTTCTTTCTGTTTTTCCTTTCTAAAAGCCAAAGGCTCTGATTGCCTTCTACACACCTTTTTGGTGATACATTCTCTCTTCCAGGGACCAAACCTGGAATTTGCAACAAAGGAAAAATACCCTTATCTGGTTTACACCAGTACCCTTTTACCTCCTTTTTTTCAGACACAGCTAATGGCATCAATACCTAAATTTCAATTCTGCCCATACTGGGATCCCAGCTTCAGTGTGAGAGGAGTTTTACATGTTCTGGGTGTTCAGTAAGTGGTTGTTGGTTGTTTCATTAGAGAGGAAGACAGCATACAGATGAGAGTTCATCAAGAGCAGGACCAGAGAAGGATGTAGGTGGACAAAAGCACTGGAATCAGGAGAGGCACACAGCAAACACTCCCATGGGTTGGGAAAGTGGTGGGTGGTGTGAATTGCTTGAAAGTGAAGGAACATTTCCTAGGGCATTGGTTATTGCTCAAAGAATGAGGCAAGTGTGAAGTGAGAAAATTCAACTAAATCTGGCATTCAGAATAACTTCAAAGAAGGTGGTTTTCATATAATTATGAGAAGGAAAACAAGTGGTAAAACTGAGTAGTGATCTGGTGGTAAGGAGATGACATGGAGGAAGTTGCAGGAGAACTCCAGTGGCTAGCATGAAGCCAGGACCCCAATATGGCAATATTGAAGTTGGGACCTCAATATGGGCAGTATTAAAATGTAGGCATTGATGCCATTAACAGTGTCTGAAAAACACCTAGGTAAAAGATGGCCTAAGCAAGATAAAGGTACTTGTGGAAACAGGATAAGGGTACTTTTACTTTGTTACAAATCCCAGAAGGGGAAGAGAAAATGTATCACCTAGAGGGTATGTGGAGGGAAATTGGAGCCTTTGGGCTTCCAGAGAGAGAAGAGAAGAGGGGAAGGGGAAGGAGGAGGGAGAG
>PVHY01030430.1:0-13445 GCA_004024945.1 Uropsilus gracilis
GGGTACCACAGACTCAAGCAATCCCCAGCTTCAGCTTCCCAGGTAGCTGGGATTACAGGCACGCGCCAGGACGCCCAGCTATTTTTTGGAACTAGGTCTTGCTACGGGCCCCAGGCGGCACTCGAACCGCGATCCCTAGCCCCGACCGCTTCATAGGCTGAAGCTTACAGGCACAAGCCACTGTGCCCAGCTCTTCCCCTTTTTCTTGATTAATCTGTCTAGTAGATTAATAATTTTAGCTTTTTCAAAGAATAAACTTTTGACTTTAAATTTTCTGTCATTTGATTCCTCTTTTCATTGATCTCTTCTCTACCACTTCCTACTATTTACTTTTGGCTTAATTTGCTTTTCTTTTTCAAACTTAGTAAGTTGGAATATTAGATAATTATCTTTAAACTTTTTTCTTACATAGGTGTTTAAAACTATAAATATCCTTCTAAACACTGCTTTATGTTCTATGAGTTTCAGTATGTGTGTTTTCATTTTTCATTCAAAATACTTTTCAATTCCCTTTGTAATTTTTTCTTTGACATGTGGGGAAAATGTAAGAATACAGCTTATTTCCATATGTCTGGGCTTTCCTGAATATTTTTAAATTGACTTCTAATTTAATTCAATTTTAGTCAGCTACATTACCTCCATGTATTTATCTTTTGAAGTATGTCGAAACTTATTTTATGGCTCCATTTGACCTTAGTGAACATTCCTAGCGCACTTGAAAAAAATGCATGTCACAGTGGTTGAATGTGTAAATGTCATTTATATCAAGGTTCAAGTCTTCTGTAACCATCCTAACATTTTTATTTAGTTGTTCTATTAAGTACTGAACCGACATCATTATTTTTCAGTATGATCATGAACTTGTCTTTCTCACTTTGTGTCTGTCCCTTTTTCTTTCACTTATATTGGGAACAGACTAAGTAAAGTAACTCCATTTTGTTTAAAACTTCCATTTTGAAATCAGTGTCCTCTCCCTACCCTCAGTGGAAAGTACCTGCTACGACTGGCTGATCCAACATCCTGTTTCTGCCTCCCCTTATTCCTGGTTGTTCCTGACAATCAACTTGTCTACCTGATAAATAATGGATGTCAGCATTATCCTCCTGAAAGATGATGCATGTCAGTATTATTGGAAACCCACAGTTATGGGAATGTGTTCCACCATTATGGGAACATGGGAACGTGTCCTGTAGTTATGGGAAAGTGTCCTACGCCTGCTTGCCTGCTTCACAGTAGGGGGTGGTGGTGATTTTGCCCTATAAAAGGTGGTAACAGAGACTGCTCGGGGTCTCTCTTGCCAAGCTGGCTTGGAGACCCTGGTGCAGCAGTATGAAGCTTTGAACTTCAGAGACTTTGCGTCTTGTTGAGTGGTCCTCGAGTCACAACAATTTATTCTAAACCCTTTTTGTTAGGTATTTGTATCTCCCCCAAATATATCTTGTGTCCTCAGTATCTGTGAACACTACCTGTTTGGATATAATCTTTGCACACTTAGTCAATTAAGATGTGGTCATTAAGGCGAACCTTAGTTCAAATGACTGGTGTCCTCATAAGAAAAGGAATATGCCATGTGATGACAAATATACTAGAAGAGAAAGTACCAGTGACAGTGAAGGCAGATATAAAAGTTCTAAGGCTACAGGCCACAAAACACCAAAGATCACTGGTGAGGAAGCCTAAGGTAGGAAAAGACAAGAAATGTGTTCCTCCCACAGGTTTCAGAAAGAGCATGGTATGTCTGATGCTTGATTTTAGACTTCTAGCCTCTAGAACTGTGAGAGGATAAATTTTTGTGTATCACCTGTGGTTCACGGACTGCTCAGCAAGGTGCAAGGACTCTGATTAAAGTTCAGAGCTGCAGATTTATTTGCAAGAAGCTAGATCACCAGGATCCCAAGCCAAGGTGGTAAGAGAGACCCCAAGCAGTCTCTGTTATAACCCCTTATAGGGCAAAACCGCCACCGCTCCCCACTGTGAAGCAAGCAAGCAAGCAGATGTAGGGCACATTCCTGTAATTGCCCATAACAACAGGACACGTTCCCTTAACTATAGTTTCCAGTAATGCTGACATCCATCATCTATCAGGGAACAATGCTGGCATCCATCATTCATCAGGTGGACATGACGGTTGTCAGGAACAACCAGGCATAAGGAGAGACAGAAACAGAATGTGGGGCCAGCCAGCCATGGCAGGTACTTTCCACCAAGGGGAGGGAGAAAAAGGACACTGGTTTCAAAATGGAGGTTTTAAACAAAATGGAGTTATTTTGGTTAATCTGTTCCCAACAACTTAGTTTGTGGCACTTTATATGGCAATTCTAGGAAACTGAGAGAAATACATGCCCAGTGAGGGTTTTAGCTATTCCTTACTTTTTAATCCTTTCAGAACTATGAGAATCCTTCTTTAACTCATAATAATCTGTCTCTTGAGGTACCATCTTATACCAGTAAGAATGGCTCATATTTTAAAAAGGGAGGGGGGGCAACAATTGCTGGTGTGCAAAGAAAGGAACACTTTTACACTACTAATGGAAATACAAACTGGCCCTGCCACTAAGGATAGCTGTGTGGAGAACCCTCAAACTACTGAAAATGGAACAACCATTCGGCTCAGCAATCCTACTTCTGGGAATCCTTTTGTATCTCAAAGGATACAAAAACCCTAATTCAAAAAGGCATCTGTACTTGGATGTTTATTACAGCACTATCTACAATAGCCAGGATATGGAAATAACCCAAATGCTCCAAAACAGATGAACAGATCAGAAAGTTGTGGTATATGTACCAATGGAGTATTATTTATCAATCAAAAAAGACAAATTTGATGTATTTGTGATAGCATGGATGAACCTAGAAGGAATCATGTTAGCAGAAATAAGCCAGAAAAATAAAGAGAAATACTGGATGATTCCACCTGTATGCAGGATATAGGGAAAACAAACAAAACAAAAGGACAAGGAAAATTTAAAACTGTGACAAGATCTGGGGGATTCGGGACAGAGACAATGTAAAATATATGTGTGTGCATGTGATCAATTTTAAAAAATAAAATTAATTAAAAAATAATCTTTCTTGAAATCTACTTTGATAACAATATATTTACACTAGGTTTTTTTTTTTTTCTTGTATGATACATCTTTCTAACCTATTACTTTCAACTTTGGTGTCTTTATGTTTAAAGTGTGTAATGTATAAATCAAATGTATTGAGTCTGGCTCTTTTATTCAGTCTGACAACCTGTCTTTTAATTAGAATGTTTAGCCCATTTGTATTTATTTGCTTATTTAAGTCTACTGCTTGTTACTTGTTTTTATTTTTCTCTTTGATTTTTGCTTCTATATTCTTCCTTTTCAGTCTTTCAGATTAATCAAATATACATTTCACTTATATCGCCTCTTAGTGGTCTCTTATCTATGCTTCTTTTATTATGTTTCTGGTGGATGGTCTAAGGATTATAATATTCATCCTAACATCACCATTCACTTAGAATTAATATTGCTTTAATAATTCATATAAAATGAGGCTCTTAATACATTAAAATTTGATTTGCCATGTCTTTACTATTGCTGTCCTTTTGTTATCATCACCTCAGCCTAATGACCTCCCTTTTTAAGGACACTTACCACAATGTGGGGTTCATTCTCTACGTGTATGTAAAAGAATGATGACAGTATCTTCATGGCTTGGAGCCACCATGCTCCTCACCTTTGCCTCTTCCACAGAGATATGCCTTTGAAACACTCGCAGATGCCTTATTCATTCCCCTTTGCCCCCTTGGAAGCCTCAGGAAGAGAGTGACCTCTATGATGGCCAAAGTCTGCCACTCATTTCTCATTTCCATGTTGAATTCCCTCTGGACCTATTAGACTAGTTGCTCCTGCAGACTCTTCCTCCACCCCAGCCCTGCCTCCACCCCTACAGTCTCTCCATTTCCTCTTGCCTAATAGTTCTATTCTATTTCCTGATATCTTCTTAAGTATCAGTGCTACTGAGAACATAGCTCTTTTAAAACATACTATAGTCATAAAAGTATACTTTGCACGTGACAAAACACAGAGAAGGAGAAAAGTGAAGATTCCTCCCAATTAGTCTCTGTGTAGAGGTGGCCACTATGAAGCTTCACAGGTGTTGTTCTAAAATATTTATATACATATCCCATATCAGGAGTCTCTTTTTAAATGTAAATGGGAACTCACAAACATTTAATATGCTACAACTTGCTTTTTCACTTAAGATCTATTTCTTCTCTGCATTTTTCTACCAGTGGAGAAGTGGTAAAACATAGTGGTTAAGAGTGTAAACTCTGGAGAAGACCCTGCGAGTTGGACCCAGGTGCCTCATGCTAGCTATGTGATCTTGGACCAAGCATTTACCTTTGGTACAGCAAAGCGGAGATTGGTCTTCCAGAAATTGGAAGGGGAAATAGGAGCTGTTCAATAGGTATGTTGGCACATTTGTGCAAAATGAGGAAGTTCTAGAGAACTGTTGTACAAATTTATATTAAAAAAAATTTTTTTTTAACTGCAAAATAGGCCAGGCATGGTGGCTTGTGCCTGTAATCGCAGTTGCCTAGGAGGCTGGGGCTGGGGATCACTTGAGTCCACAGGTTCGAGACAACCCTGGGCAACATAGCGAGACTTAGTCTCTTAAAAACAAACAAACAAACAAACAAAAAACCTATAAAATAGTTCACTAACTGTATCAGGTCCTTAATCAGGTAGATCTCATGTCATATTTTTTTAATATTAAAACATGCAGGTTTATTATGAAAAGGGAGAATCATAGACTCAAGAGGGCAAAAAGCTGTGTCATGTCATATGCTCTTACCACAAAACCAAAACTGAAACAATGGGGCAAAAGGAAACTTGGAACCGAAAGATGTTTATTAATTTGACTGTGATGATGGTTTCACAATATGTCCAAACCCATCAAATTCAATAAATTAAATGTGAACAGTTCTTAGTATATCAAGTATACCCCAATAAAGCTGTTAAAATCAGAAAAGGACTTAAAGAACTTAATGGTGAATGAATAATCTCAAAATGGACAAAACAGTCACAGAGTAGTTGGGTGACTAGCCAGTAGCTTCATGTTCCCAAGGATAAAGGCCATGAAGGAAATGTGAAGGGTGGGCTCTACAGTTCCGGACACCCAGACCAGAGCATAGCCACTTTAGGGAAAGCAACCCAACAACCTACAGAAAACACAGCTCTGACATCACTACTCTACACCTCTTTGGGTGGTGTTGGCCAAGTTGTCCACTGTTGACAGTTGGGTGAGCTACTACTGTAAGTACATAAAATAATCCTGTGATAGGTGCCATCCCGCCATCTTCCTCATCCAGAACAGTGCCCTGAACCACCAGCCCAGCAGCCCTGAGGCAAATTTAGTCCTCCATGTACTTTTTGCCCAGCACCTCCTCCCCTCTTCTCATACTCTTAGATGAGCAGTAGAGTAGGAGAGTTCCCACATGACAACTGTATCTGATTTCACATTTTATGTGGTGATCCAGTACATAGTTATATGTAAGTTGTCTTATAAACTTACACTTACTAGCTGTGGTGTATGAATTTTTTATTCTACTGTATTTCATGTTTTCAAAAAGCAATTCATGACTCCCTCAATTATTACCATTTATTTATTTGTTTATTTATTGAGACTAGGTCTCGCTATGTTGCCCAGGGTAGTCCCAAATCACAACTTAAGTGATCCCTAGCCTCAGCCTCCCAGGTAGCTGGGACTACAGGCACCTGCCACCATGCCCGGCTGCTTTTTTGAGACTAGGTCTCGCTATGTTGCCCAAGGTAGTCTCGAGCCCGTGAACTCAAGCAATTCCAGACCTCTTGCCTCCCAGCACTTGAACTACAGGTGCACGCCACCACGCCCAGCTGATTATCACCTTTTGATAGACTGCTATTCATAGTTTCAAACTCTACTAGAGGCAAAAGGTAACTCATAAACTGATTGTAATCTGCAGAAAACACATCCTTGGGTGTATACTTTTCTTTGGACAAATTAATATTTACTAGTTATCTCTTTTTAATGAAGTATAATTGACAAACGACAGTAGTTACAGGTGTACATGATTCATTATTTGCATATATTGTGAAATAATCACAATATAGTAAACATCTGTCATCCTAATTGTAATTTTTCTCGTGATAAAAACTTTTGACTTGCTTAGTAACTCAGATATGCAATGCAGGATTACTAAGCATAGTCACCATACTGTACATTACATTCCCATGACAGCTTTTGTTATACTGGGAGTGTCTACCCTTAGAGCACCTTCACCCATTCCCCATTCCAGCCTCTAGCAACCACTCTCTATGAGTTTAGTTTCTGTTCTGTTTTTCACAAATGAGAGATTTGTGCAGTATTTATCTTTCTCTGACTCACCACTTAGCATCATACCTTTGAAGTCAATCCATGTTAGCACAAATGGCAAGATGTCCTTCATGGCTAAATTTCATCTTACAGACATATTTTCTTTATCCTTTCATCATGGATACTTATGTTGTTTCCCTATCATGGATACTATAAATACTTCAGTGCACATATGATATGGGTGGCACTTACCTTTTCGAGTTAGTATTTTAATTTTCTTTGCATAAATGCCCAGAAATTAAATAGCTAGATCATATATTTAACATTTTGAAGAATCTCTATAGTTTCCCATAGTAGCTACATCAATTTATATTCCCACCAACAGTGCACCAGGAGTCCCTTTTCTCCACATAAAAGCAAAGAGTCATTACTTCTTATCTTTTTGATATGGGTCATTCTAGTAGATTTGAGGTAATATTTCACTGTGGTTTTGATTTGTATTTCCCTAATAATTAGTGATACTGAGCAACTTTTCATGTACCTGTTGGCATTTACTAGTTTTCTTAATTTATCTTCCAAACCCTGGAAAGTGCTGTACAAGAACTGCAGTATCAAGGTCTCATCATTCGTGTTAATCTCTTTCTGGAGTAACACTTCCTATTACAAATCAATATATGCACATTTTGTTATATATCAACATCATGCAAATTAAAAATGAAAAGCATTGTCATTTGTCAAAGGTGGTTCAACAGTTTCCAGATCTAATAAATTCTGTTGAACTAAACTTGGTAATGTCAGACTCTTCAGTCAAAGCAAATACTGTGTGGGAAATGTTAATTTTTCACATGTTGTAAAAAAAACTCGTAAGACCAATGATTTGCAATATTCAACTAAACACAATGACTCAACAAGAAAGGTTATTCAATATGATTTTATTTAAAAATTTGCAAAGCTGAAGGAAGAATCAGACCTTTTGTTAAAAGAAAGCATTTTTCACAGTATATATTCAGCCATTTTAGCTTTGTGTTGAATAACAGAAAAGGAAATTTCTGTTCAAGATTCTCCCTCCAGCACTCAGCCACGTAAAGATTTTGTAGTAAGGTAACACATTCCCTGTCTGAACTCAGGGTAAATCCTCTCACCCTGGAGCTGGAAAACCAGTTTTTCCCCAGGCACACACTTGAGGTCTTCTTTTCACTGTTCTACACAGGGCCCTGCGAATCCTTAATTTTAAAGTTGGGAAAAATGTGAAAGGATTCCATAATACGTCGCCTGCAAACCAAACTACTTGTTAATTCTTGACATTACAAGTATAGAATACTTGGAATTTATAAGGTGTTCCACATTTGGTAGAACAACTCAAAAGTTAAAAAATTAGGTCAAGTAACATGCTTTCATGTTTTCAAATGTTACTTAATAAAACTTACTGAGACAAGATATGCAGCACTTTTTTTAATGCAGCACTTGGTATTATAAGCTCCTACCGATGGCTACTTGATGGTCAAAGAAAAATAAAAAAGAGAAGAAACCGCACATATTGGCATCTAACAATGCCTGTAGGGAATGTCATGTTTTAAATTCTGTTACAGAAATTTAATTGGGGGAAAAAAAAGTCTACAAAAACTATGCCCATGTTATTTTGACGAGGTAGACTTTTTCCCTATGCATTAAAGTGAAGATAAATGCAACTTTCAAATCTTAAAAAAAAAAAAAAGTTCAGGAGATATATAGACACTTTTACAACAAGACATTTACACACTATATGGTGGAAAGATGAAAGTCAGGCAAGCTCTAACGTTGATGTGTTGTTACTTGGAGATTCAATAATCAGTCTTGGATCAATCAACTCTCTCCAAAAGACAGTGATCTAAGGAAAAACACAAAATATTCTATTTAGAGACTTAATTTGGAGACTTCATATTGATTAAAAATCAACCAGTCAATACAAAGTCATTTCTGCAGTATAGTTGAAAACCTGTAAATTGAATCCCAGTAAACTGAGTTCAACTAGAATATAAGGACCTGTTTACTTAGAGTGTAGCTAAATTCTACATTAATCATATTTCATCGTTTTTTGATTCGGAGTAGGGATTGTAGGAAGTGGCTTAGATGAGGGGCAACTGGCTTTAAGGGTCAGAAGGATTTGCCCAGCCAAGCAAACTTGTCCATTTGCTCTGTGGACAGATGGAAGGAAAATGTGGTCAGAAGGGTGATCACGATATATAGTAGGGTGAAGCTCTGTAGTTCTGTGCTGCTTAAAAATAGAGAGCTATTCCATTTTACCAAGAACAAGCAAAGGCTTACAGTTGGTCACATGGATTGAACAAAGAGGGCCATCTAGCGTCAAAAAAAACGTAGTTACAGATTCCACTCAGCTTCTATTTAATAAGACCTAGGGTGGGAAGTCTCCAAAGTTAATTTTCCAAGAACACATTTTCAACAAAAAAGTAGAACTGCATATATTGCAAATAAATAAGTACAGGGGATAGTCAAATCTGCTCATCTTTCCATAGATCCTGAAAATGTTTTCTGAAATAAATCCCTAAGAATGTTAGCTACACTGAAGACAAAGTAAAACATAGTCTGGTTAGGATTTCAATAAGTTTACTTTTCAGATAAAATGTGTCTGTGATATTGAAACTTCAAACAATAACTGTAACATTTCAAGTATAAACAAATTGAAAGAGCATATTCTTACATATAAACTCTATTTACTTTAACAGTAGCATAGACTAAAATGTTGGTCATTGCCAAAACCAGAAGTCTTGCTGCCTAAAATGCCCTACACAGAAGACCCTGAACAGTGCAAGATGAGGAACACCGCTCAACACAATCACGTTAGAGTTGGGCCTCTGGCCCTAAAGGTTCTACACCCACGATTAGGTCAACTGACATTCAGGGCAGTTGAATCAGAGAATGCAGAACCCCCAACAAATGAATGGACCCTCAAAGTGCAAACATATGTTGCTCAAGTGTCAGTTCCTAAAATGGCAATGTAAAGATTTAAACAAAGTCAAAAGAGAATCATTTTACTGTCACTCTTCAATGCTACTATACGTCAGAACTGTGCTAACATTTGGGGCATAATAGTGACTACAAGAAGAAATGGTAGCGATTTCTAGGGAAGCTGTTAATGTTCCATTTCTAAACTTGGTAGCTGGTTACATGGGTATGTTTATTGGTGAAAACTGTTCAAAGCTCTATACTTACGTGTATTAGTCTGAATAAATACACCAATGAAAAATTTAAAAAATATCTTACCCTTTTCTACAAAAATGCTTATATAATATGATTATTCAATTTTAAATATTCATTATTTATGCCTCTTGCTATGTAGGTTCAAGACAGCATCCTAACTTGGTATTCAGTCCTGTTAACTCTACCCTGTGGGTAAGCCAAAGTTTTGTTTTTTTTTGAAACTAGGTCTTGCTATTTTTGCCCGTGGAACCGCAGGCTCACATTGCCCGGGGTACCACAGACTCAAGCGATCCCCAGCCTCAGCATCCCAGGTAGCTGGGATTACAGGCGCGCACCTCCACGCCCAGCTATTTTTTGGAACTAGGTCTCGCTAGGGCCCCAGGCGGGACTGGAACCACGATCCCTAGCCCCAGCCGCTTCATAGGCTGAAGCTTACAGGCATGAGCCACCATGCCCAGCCTCAAAGTTCTCTTGATTTGAAGTCAAAGTTCAAATCAAGGGATTTGTTATCTTTTAAGATTTCAAACAGGCAGTTCAGGAAGCTATACTGTTACCTTCCAAACCACAAGTAACCAGTCAAGAGAGAATGGAGGCCCAAGTAATCCCAACAAGGAAAGCACGCCTACCTTCTTCTCCTGCGTCACAGCATACTCCACTACCTCAGTTCCATTTTCATTGTGATAAACCAAGTCAAATTTCCCAGGTTCTTTCAGGGCTGAAACCAGATCATAGGGAAGACAGACAAGAGGTCATTTCCCAGCAGTGACAATGCTGCTCAAGAGGGAGTTAGTATCACCAGAAAACAACCATAAGCTGTTCACTGACATGGGAGCTGGGGACATATGTGGAAGCAGGACACCACTTCTGGGACATCTTCATCTCTATTATTACAATCACCTTCCTCATTTGGGTCACTCAGTTCACATAAACTTCAGTGCCAACATCCCAACGGTGAGCTAGTTCTTTAACTTCATTTAAATGAAATTCAGGTGTCACTTTCATACAGATCACATCTTTGTTTTTTGCTGTTTTTTATCTTTATTAGCCAATTCCCCATTTCAGTTATACATTTTTGTAAATTATCATATAGGTTTATCACCAGGAGACAAGGAGGCAGCAAAACTACTTTTTTATGGAAAACTACTTTGTTATGGAAATTGAGAAACAGATGCCAATCAGTGACCAATCACCAAAAGACACTGAAAGAAGTGATATGATTGATGACTGAACATGATGGACATCTGTTATGTAGTAGTGATCTGTGAACTGAAGAGCTAACAGTGCTTTATGCGATTATTTACAGCTTAAAAGACGTTGTTGGGGGATGGGTTTTTTTTTTTAACTAAATCATGGTAATTGGAGTTCCTGTTTATCCAAACCATGTGAAGTAAGAAGTACCTGTATTTCTATTAACAAATAGATAAGGCTGCTTCTCAATCCTCCCCTCAAAAAGTTCTAGTTGGATGTTACCACTGTCAGTCACCTAGCAAGCAGACAAATTACTCTGTTCACCATTCCTAAGGGGGATTTCTTCAAAATCTAATCAGCTACAAAATCAATGTAATTTATAGCTAAGCATGTACTTAATATCAAAAGGGACTTTGATGAAAAAACTAATTTCTGTGTACTCATTTAAAATCTTTTCTCACTACCTTATTTAAATATAAACAGAAAATAATTCATTACTTGAGAGTTGGCTGAAGAAAAGGGACACTACAGTTTGGTTTACTTTCTGGCCAGGGACCCCAAGTAAAGTCATATATAGTAAAAGGTCCCATGCTTCAGGTTTTCAGGACCAATAATGGGTGGGGTGAACCATGGATACAGCAGGGAATCATTTAAAATAACACATGAAAGTATACAGACATCTTAAGATATTCCATTTTGACAACACACAAAAATAAAGTTCATTTGCCAACCTTTTGAAAAAGAGCTGAACAGGTGTCATATTAAACCATGCCCCAAAACTACTGTCTGCAATTTCCAGTTTGGGGATTTTTTTTTTTTTTAAGTGAGACAAGAACACAAAAATTAGCAAGGCAATCTCAGTGCAGAATCTTCCTAAATTTTTTCTGAATTTCTCCCAATCTTTTATAGCTAACCCACCTACTTTGACAGTAATTTTTTATCTCCTGAGATCATAGCATTCAACTAACGTTTTATAGAAGTAATTCTTTTTGCAATTGATTTCCATCAGTTTATGTAGTTTTTTACTTTACTACATAGATAAAATATTTTACTACATGTAATTTCTACCTTATCACATAATTACTGTAATAAGAACAACTACCTAATGACTTTGGGGAGAGATTCAAGAACTACACCAGTGGATCGCTGCGGGTGCTCTGTGCAGACAGATGTAGTGGGTAGTTAGCTGTGGAAGCCAATGGAGAGAGCAGGTATTGTGCTAAGAGCGATTTAGAAATCAATCAGAAAGGAAGAGCCAAAATTTTCAAATTCTTTTCAAGAAGACTCACCAGGTAAGGATGAAAGAATTTCTATATCTACTTGCTGGGTCTCCGGATTGTGGCTTAATATTTTTCCTTCCTTTTAAAAATAAAAATCCAAGTCAAAAATCAACACATGAGATATGAATACACTTAAACCACTGAATTTTACACTAGTATGGTTTGCATTATATGAATTTTATCTCAACCTTAAATTTTTTAAGTAAATAAATCACTCTAGAGGGGATAAAATATCCCCAAATACCAAGTCAAAATTTTCCTGGTATACGGATGATCTCATTTGTTGGTGGGATATAGTAAAAACAAACAAAAGGTCAAGAAAAAGTCAAAACTAACAAGCTGACAACAGAATTGACTCATACAGCTAGGGAGGGGGAGAGAGGGAGAAATCAGGGGAAGGATGAACACGAAAGATCAAGATGATGGTTCATGGTGGGAAAACCCTCAGTAATACAATGATGTAAAATATATATACAAACAAAAATTAAATTAATTAAAAAAAATTCCCTGGTTAAATGATCCCATTATCAGGCTCTCTATATATATAGCTTTTTTTTGAGACGAAGTCTCACTATTTGGGGGGGGGGTCCCCTATCCCGCAGACTCAAGTGATCCCCAGCCTCAGCCTCCCAGGTAGCTGGAATTATAGGTGCCTGCTACCACGCTCACCTGCTTTTTTGAGATCAGGTCTTGCGATGTTGCCCAGGGTAGTCTTGAACCCACAAACTCAAGCAATCCCAGACCTCTTGCCTCCCAGCACTTAGATTACAGGCGTGCACCACTGCACCTGGCTCAGGTACCATATAATTAAGGACAGTTTATACAATCCAAAGTCAGCTACTTATCCAAACTAGCCCACTAAGCTACTTCCCCCTCCCAGCTTGCCTACCCTGTGAAATCCCCAAAAAGGCTCTGGCTTAGGCTTTCCTCTTGCTCTTGCTTCTGCCTCCAACTATATCTGGGTCCTTACTCTGTTGCCCCGCATGGGGTAGCATTCCCTCTCCTTTCAAGAAATATAAGTAATAAATTCTCTTTCAATGGCACTGACTTCTCTGTGTCATCACTCACTCATCTCTAAAAATTAAAATCTCAAGGATACAGTGGAACAAGGTCAGAGGGCAAAGAGAACTAAATTTCTTAAATGTAGATAAAACTTTGAGGACAAGCTTAATAAAGCAAGTGATCAGGCTGGATAACATCACTTGAGGTTAAAGCAAAAAAAAATGCAACTCTTGATATGGTTTTAAAAGCAATTTCAAGCCGGGCACGGTGGCTCGAGCCTGTAAGTTTCAGCCTATGAAGAGGCAGGGGCTAGGGATTGCGGTTTGAGTCCCGCCTGGGGCCCGTAGCAAGACCTAGTTCCAAAAAATAGCTGGGCGTGGTGGCGCGCACCTGTAATCCCAGCTACCTGGGAAGCTGAGGCTGGGGATTGCTTGAGTCTGTGGTACCCTG
>PVHY01030431.1:0-13399 GCA_004024945.1 Uropsilus gracilis
ATGGAGGAGTAAGGAGCAGAGAGGAGCAGCAGGGAGGCTCGTGGCCTTAGAGCTGCCGCTGCCATGTGGAGCAGCAGAGCAGGGAGGGAGACAAGCTGTGGGCTTCCATTCCCAGCTGGGCCAGTGAGGAGCCCGGGGAAGCATGTTGGAGAAACGTGTGAGCTGTGTGAGCTGTCTTGAAAATGTGATACTTGAAAACCTGGTTTAATTTTGAAACTCTGAAGCTTGGAAGTCTTCTGGCGAACTGAGGAGAGTTTGCTGTATTGCCGTTTTCAACATAAGACGTCTGAAGTGCTTGCTGTGTTGCTGTAGTTTTGCTGATGCTGGGTCACTTTGGAGTTGGAGCTGAATATCGAAACCGTGGGAGAAGAACTGAGGATGCCACCCTCGTCTTCCTCATTGGATTTGAAACTCCTGCTTTCAGAGAAGGAGCGACACCATCTTGGCTTCTTCTGACTTGGAGTGAGTGGAGCTGTGCCTTTGATGAAGGAGCGGGGGCGCCGTCTTAACTCTTATCTTGCTTAATAAGGTCGTCATTTTGTGGCCACACATGCCATGTGCACTTGGGACTAGAGACTGGACTGTGTTGTAAGATTACACAAAGGGTTCCCTTATACTCCTCAGCGACTCTTGTCTCATTTATTTTTGCCTCCCTCTTAAGGTTTATGTGGTCTTGCTACTGCATGCGAGTACTAGAAGAACCTGGTGTGTGGCTGGCTTTAAAGTGACAACTGCTACCCCTTTGCAAGTTTGGTTATTTGTTTTGCCTTTTCTTGCCACCTGGTATCAGTTTGTCTTCAATTACAACTTTATTTTGCCCGAGGGAACTCAGCTGCCAGAAAATGCACTATCATTACATGCATGTCAAAAAAGATAGGACACACTTCACTAAAATACACTCATTCAACACAATCATTTGGCAACTTCCAGCTGCTACATATTTAACACAACCTTGAAATTATCAGCTACACTGGGAATAGAGAGCAAGATTTATTTCTATGGAAAAATAAAATTAATGATATAATTTGCAGTTTATTTCTCTAAATTCCTATAAAACAACCCACTTTTACTAACAAGACTATTTTTCTTTAAAAAATGAATTTACTATATTCTCTCAGAATGATGTCTTGTAACCATTGCAATTTAAAGACATGAGAAAATTAATTAAGAACAAAATAAGAAAAATGTTGCTTATTTCAGCTATGCTTTAGATACAGATTTAGGGGGAAATTTTACACATGTATGTATAACAAATTTCTCTTTTATTATTTTTTTCTGGCATTTGTGACTTACTCATTTTGAACAAATACTTTTTTGTGAGTCAACTCTAGAAAGCTTTCCATTTTGTTAACATTTATTCAATAATTTCAGATATCACCTCCTAACCACGAAATACTTAAGTCTAACATATCAACAATAATACAAATCTACTCACTTCAAATTTTTTTTCATGATTGCCTTGCTTCAAAATGACAATACACAAAGCTAAAACTTTACCTGAATCATACCTTTATCATAAAATGTTTTCTTTACAAATATGTTTGTCTTTTATTAAGACATTATATAAGTAATATGACTATATAGTTCTATACAGATATTAACCAAATTTTTAAGTCATTTGACCACTGTATTTTATAATATCTTTCTATAATTATATTTTTAATTTTATAATATTCTATTTTAAAAAGATAGCTTTCAATAGTCACTGACTCTATTCTATTAAACCATACAAATAATCCAAACATTCAAATACATAACTTTAAAATATAGAAGAAACTTCAACATTGACATTGTAATTGCTATAAACTATAACAAACACCAAACAAAAATGAAAGTGTATACTTGTTTTTCTCCAAAGTATAACTTGCTGAAAATTAAATAAACTATAATCTGTATTTTTCTTACATGTGTACATATATGTACTCAATTCTCCAAATTGCAAATGAGCTTAATCTTTCTGGTTGCTGGAATTTTTTGTGTCACCTTGTAAAATTAGTCTATGTTCAGCACAAATTATGTGATGCTAGTTATACACATTTTGTGAACCAATAAGATTATATATGCCCAAAGGACTACATCTTTTACCTATTGCATTCAAAGACTTAAAGTATTAGTCACTGTTTTCTGTTGTATATCAACATTTATTTATATCACCTATAAAAGTGGGAATTGGGCTTAGAAGATGAACTTACTTGCATATTACTGGTGAATGCAGAAAGAAATAGTATGTGTGGTTCTTGCTAATTTTATTATATGATGTTTGTAAAATCTGTGTAGGCTATTAATTCTGAAACACCTTTATATTGTGAAACACTGAGAATAATCACAGAAATTGCAACTGAAGTAATTTTAGAAATTTCCTTTTTTGTAGGATAGGATGATTCTTTGGAGAATTGCCTTATGTAAAGCATCTTCTCCATAGGCTGATTTTCTAAGAAATGTCATACATGACATAAGTCATCTAAGTCATTATTATCAAACTAAATGTAAAAACAAAGACAAGTTTCACTTGTCTAAAAGAATTTAGGCAGATAAATATGCATTTGTGTATTTGTGTGCATATGTATGCATGTGTGTTCATGTTTGTGTGTGTGCTTGCAACTGATCTTCAACAGATGACAGAGAGGAGACTGTTGTGCTATCTTGGGAACCCCTGACAAGAAGCAGGTCATTTACTTATCAGTTATGTCAGTGAGCACATGTGAATTTTGAAGTAAAACAAAGACAGTTGAAATGTGCAAATCATATTAATTAGGTAAATTTGGTAGTCCAATATCTTTTTAAATTGGAAATCATTTTAAGCAAATTATATTCTTTCTGATGATGAGATATTTTCTCACAATGAATCTATCACTGTACATTTTATCGTTGTTTTTTCATTGATTTCTGCTTTATGCCAGAAAATAGTATCCAAGGGATAATATCTTATCCTACAATTTCATAGATGGTAGCCAAGGTATTTTTTTTTTCTTTTAAGTACTAAAGAACTTCTAGCAAATCTCCTGAAAGAACCATCAGTCCAGGATTATACCTATCATATTTGACCATCTTATTCCACTTTTGCTCAGTGACAATTCTCAAAATTTCCAAAGTGAGGTTTCTTTAAAATTTCAATCAGATCCTAATAATCTACTTCTTCAATACATGGGCATGTAAGCACCACAATTGTGATAAATTCCTGCATCTTGTTACGACTTTCCTCTGCATACTCTACTCTGACTCTCTGGTTCTCCACACTTTGCACTTTTTACTCCCTCTGCTTGGTAAAGAAAAGGTATATTTTCTCAATGCATCAAGGTATGTGTTAATATATGTTAAGAATTAGCCAACTGTTTCTCGAGACTGTTTTTTTTTCTCCAGATTGTTGAGGCCATGTGATTGAGTTCTCACCAACAAAAAGTGTGAGTGATGCCCATCATTCACCAAGGCTCACCTGTTGAGACAAGAAGTCACAGTATTTTTAATCAAGCATTTTGTTTCCCTTTCCCATTGAAAGGAGTTACTAACATAATCACAGAGAAAAAACAGATGGAAAAAGTGGGAGATGGAAAACCGTGATGAATTTGTATAACTAATGGAAAGTTACCAAACAAGAAATATCTGACTAGACATAAAGTGAATTGAGAAATAAAAATCTATCACTAATGCTTTCAGATTTGTTCTGAAAACTAAAGCCACAGCCCTTAACAATTCATCCAGACTATTTTACAAAAGTATCATCATTTCTCTGATATTTCATTGCTTTTCTTTCTCACAACCCATTTTCTGTAATGACTGTTTTATAATATTTATCTGACCATCTTCCTGATTTTAACAGCAAGAAATCAGAACACTTTTTAGATTTTAAATGTTTCTCTCCTTGCTGCATCCTTATTTTTGAAAACAGTGACATATACACAAACCCCTTAATAAATATTTGTTGAATGTCTGAATATTATTTGAGGCATGACAATTATTCTTAAAAGTTTTAATTTTGACTTCTTATTAACAGTGCATATAATTGGGAGTGATAGCTACTGATGAACATATGTGTGAAAAAAAACATAATTTTGCAAAGAATAATGTATGATTTTGGAGTATATTGCTTCAAATGGAAAAATCAAATTGCTATGTTTCTATGTTAAAGGGAAAAATTCTCAAAAAATCAAGTACCACACAAGATCTGGCTCCTTGTTAACTTTTCTATCATAACCCATGTCTCCCTGCCGTCTGTAAACTTCTTCCAGCTTCATTATTTCTAAACATTCCACACAAAACCTTACCTTAGGGAATGTTGTCTTTAATTTTATCTAGGATCCCTTCCATATTCCTACTTGGCTTTGCCACAAAATACCAAATGTTTTACTTGTATCTCATGTTCCCATTGATATCGTTGAAAGCAAAATAATTCTTACTCTTCCTCATTGTTTTCCCATTTTAATTTCTAACTTTTAACCTTTTAACATCTTTGCTATTGGAAAAGCATTTCAATTGTATCAGCATGGCCCACATCAAAAAAACAGGCAACAACAAGTGCTGACATGGATGTGGAGAGAAAGGAACACTCTTACACTACTGGTGGGAATATAAACTGGTCCAACTACTATGGAAAGCAGTATGGAGGACCCTCAAACTAATGAAAATGGAACTACCATTTGACTCGGTCATCACTCTTCTGGGAATCTCTCCAAAGGAGGACTGAATGTGGGTATAACAAGATACCTGTGCTCGGATGTTTACTGCAGCACTGTTTATAATTGCAAGGACATGGAAACAACCCAAATGTCCCAAAACACATAAATGGATGAAGAAGATGTGGTATATATACACAATGGAATATTACTCATCGATTAAATATGACAAATTTGATGAATTTATGGAAGCATGGATATAGCTAGAAGAAATAATACTAACAGAAATGAGTCAGTAAGAAAAAGACAGAAACCAAATGGTTTCACTAATGTATAGACAATCAAAAGAATGTACACAATGGGTGGGTGGGGACCAGCTGAAGTGGTTAGGGAGGGGAGGTGGTGCGTGACCCCAGAGATTAAAATGATGTGGAATATATATATATATATATATATGTTTTCATTAATATATATATATATAAATGAAAGCATTGTATCGCAGTGCCAAACACTGATCTAAGAATTTAGCAAATATCAAATGCATTTAATACATCAAATACCTAATTATTTTTCTTATATGTTTGAATTACTCCTTATCACAGGTATTATTTGGTTGCTTATTCCTTGAATGCTTGACAAAAAGTACCTAAAATAAATAAATAAATAAATAAATAAATAAATAAATAAATAAATAAGAAACAAAACTGAGGCAATATGAACAGAAGAAAGCCTAATAAGAGATGAATGAAATCAATTCATCTATAAAACAAGAATTATAAAAAGCTAAAGAAGAAAAACCAGACTTTGGAAACTAAGCATAAGTCAAAGGCAAAAACAAATCCAAGACAAAATCAACAGACAATTTACTCACTGCCTTTCAGAGCCAATAAAACCATTATGCCATTATTATTTTTTTTCCAGTTTGGATTCAAAGATATTCAAAAAAATAAAAAAAAAAATGAAAACACACACACAAAAAAAAAAACAAAAAAAAAACCATGGACACACCTAAAAGAAATCACATTAGCAGAAACAAGTTAAAAAGATAAAGACAGACACCAAATGGTTACAACTCGGGGTGGGGGGGCGGGACAGAGGGGGAATGGTCAGGGAGGGTGGGTGGGGGGGTGAATCCCGGCAAAATAAATAAATAAATAAATAAATAAATAAATAAATAAATAAATAAATAAATAAATAAATAAGATTACACAACCAAAAAAAAAAAAAGATATTTGAAAAAGTGTGTAAGTTTTATAGATTATAAACAGTAACTATGGTTACAGTTTCTAATAACAAATATTTTAGAAAATTAAGAAGAGGTAGGAAGACTGCCCAAACTAACTTTGAATTCATTGACTTTTTGATTGACAGCATGCCATGTATAGATAAAGCATTGGGAAAAGTAATATATATATATATATATATATATGTATATGTATATATATATATATCCAAATGTTCGATTACAGTAGTAAAGTATTCTCTGTGCTTAGAAACTTCCTGAATAAAGCGGGACTGACATGGAAAATTTTGCCATTATAGTGTCCTGTTGGTTCCTGTGAAGTAGAAAGGGTTCACTGGTATGACAGGAAGTTTTTCATAGCTGATGCCAATCATCATCATCTACAAATGGAAGATAAAGTCAATGATATTTTCCAGAATTAGAAGCAAACATAAATAAATGAAAATATGACTAAAGAAAAAAAGTAGCAGACAAATAGGTCTAACTTCCAACTAAAAAGAGATTTTGAGAGAAAATAGAGAAACTGGAAAAATGTTAATTATCAAAAAGTCATTTGCAAATGTCCTAAGAAAGAAGAACATAAAACTTGATATATTTTAGGTACCTAGAAACTGATTGTACAAAGTCTTAAATAGTCAAGTAATTTTTGTGAAATTTAGGAAAAAAGAATAACTTCAGGAACTTTCTAGAAAGGAAAGGAAATGAAAGGACAGTTTGCAAAAAGTAATGAGAACACCATCACACTTTTCCATATAAACATTGACTACTAGAAAAAGGTTCATCATGCTTTAAGGTCTATGTGGAAAAGAAAAAAAAAATTTAATTTATAAATTAATATCCAGAAAAATACCAATTTATAGTATATGACAAAGACATATTTAGTTATACCAAGTTCTATTTCTAATGAAACTGCACGAGGTTGTTCTTTCACAAGTGAAAAAATAAACTAAGAAGGAAACCCTGAGATCTGAGAAAGTGTGTTCAACAGAACAGTAATTATGAAAAACGATAGGATAAAAGCTCTGTTTCAAAATGAGGAAGAAACCTCACAGTTTAGAAAGGAAGTATGCCAGACTAGAAGGGGTCTTGCACAGAACAAAAAATAATCAATTTTATGAGGTTATGGAACACATTATTAATACCCCAGTGACAGGGCTGTCAGTGAGTTTGGTGTGAAATACGTACTATTTACTGTGCTTGCCATTTATCTTTTGCTCTGTGATCTATTCCCTATATTTTCTCTCCTCTTCTGTTTCACAAATGGCTGACATATTCAGACTGCATTTTGTTGGTTTTCCTTGTCAAATGACTGTAGTTAGATTGGTCAATAGAAAACAGGTGGTAGTCTCCACCCATTGTTATGTCATTTTTTCCCCATTTTTGCCTGTGTTTATTCAATGCATCTCATAAGGAAAGAATAAATCAGCCATCAGGGAGACTGGTGTTCTTCTTACTCTTTTCTGGGCATACATGTGAGTCAACAAATGCATATCCCCTTCTGAATTTATAGGGATATTTCAGAGCTTTTCAAATCTCAATATGCATTTTTAATTTGATTTCCTTTTTTTTTTTTTAATCCCAATGAAATCATTACCTGAGGCAGCAGCATTGCTGTCAATTTCCACAAATGTCTAACCAAGCTATTGGTTTTTGGCATATAATAGCTCTGAATCAGTTCAAACAATGTTGAATGGAGAATACAATTTTTAAAGTTTTTTAAAAAATCAGGTGCTGACAGCTCGACACCATTCTTCCTATCCTCAGTGATATTAACATTGCCGGTTCCATAGCTGTTTGACTAATGAGGAAGATGTCTTTCACTAGTTTTGTGGATTTGATGACGAAGATGGTAATTAGATACCATAAAATGTCAAGTGCTTATTGCTCTCCAGACAATTTGCTGAATAGGAGAAAGTATTCACACAGTCACACACAACTAACAAGTAGAAAAGTATACAAATATACCAAAGAGAAAAAGATATTCAACTGAACAGTTTAAAAATTCAATCAACAGCACATATAAACAGATAATTCACCAAAGATAACCTGGAATGCTAATAGATACATAGATAAACGTTCCAAGTCAAAAGCTCTATGGTACATGGCCTCATGCCTGTGAGAACAGAATACATTAAAAAGAACTCAAACAAGTGCTGGAGAGAATGCAGAACAATGGGAACCCATATATGTTGATGGTGAGAATGTAAACAGCTGTTGCTTTTTTGGAAAGAGATCCAGATTTAGCTTGAACATGTTAAAATAAAAATGCAGCATGAACCAGCAAAAATTCTGAGGAATCTGTTTGAAAAATGTGAAAACATTAACTTGAAAACTATATCCCCTGCAATGTTTATTGCAGCAGTGTGAACAATAGTGTGAGCATGGAAACAGCTAAGAGCCTACTCTTCCAAAACTGGATTAAACGGTAGACTATAGCTTTACAATATAATACTATTTTGCTATAAAAAAGATAAAATGATTGGCAATTATAGCAAAGTGGAAGAATTCAAGTGAATTATATATGGTAAAGTAAGTGACAAGAGGACAAATATTGTAATTTTACATTTTTTTTAGCAAAACAAAATTGTTATAAACACTGGTGGACATAAATAAAACGATGCATCTGAGATTAGGAGTCAAGGGTAAAGGAGAAAAATTCAAAAGGGTGTAGTGGAATAAAAGAAATGGGTAATTTGTATTTTTAATGCTCATTGTTCTTGTAGAGATTTAAAATTTTTGTCTTGAATAATGCTATTACTGAAGTTATTTGTTAGTTTCCAGAGAAGTGGGGGAAATGATTTTGATATATTTTTTATTCAGTATACTCATTATTTTTATTGTAGTACAGATTTTTGTGGTTCTTTATATTGCTATTCCTGAAGTGATTTTTACTTCCTTAAAAATTCCAATGAATATCTGTAAAAGATTTTATATAATTTGCTAGTTATGAGTAATACTGCATTATGGCAAATTGGCTCCAGAGGAATTTGAAGGTATTCTATTTTTCATAAGAAAAGGTTTTTAATGAGAGTATGTGGAGATATGATTTCTAACAACAAATTTTGCTAATCTAATAAAAGGTACACATAAATAGCTAGTGGCTTGAATTTGCAGGTTATCCGGTATTTTGACTGTGATTGGGCTTAGAACAAATAATACATAGCAGAGTCAAACACA
Source organism: Uropsilus gracilis (assembly GCA_004024945.1). Taxonomy (NCBI): domain Eukaryota; kingdom Metazoa; phylum Chordata; class Mammalia; order Eulipotyphla; family Talpidae; genus Uropsilus; species Uropsilus gracilis. The sequence goes on from PVHY01030431.1 coordinate 9,031, forward strand.
ATTTTCTGGGGAAAAAAAATAAGTACATAATTTAGCCTGTTAAGCAAACATGTCTATTTTGGCTTGCCATTCTGCCATTTTTCCTCCCTCTCTTTCCCTATTTCCTATTTCTATACAGAAATTAATGTGTCAATTTTGCTGATATATATTTAATGAATTTACTCTTTAATTACTCAATCCAAAAACATTTCAAAGGAAGTAATGCATGCAGAATGATATTATCATCCATAAAATAATGTTATCTTCTTGCTTAATTAAAATTATTCTAATGCATTTTGATAAGCAAAATCTACAACCCTGTAATATATAATAAAATTTTTCATCATTATAATTCACTTTTAATGTCAGCTTTATATACATAGTACTCTATGAAATGACAAGAGTGTTTCTTAATATATGTCACTAAGTGCTGTATTTAAGTACTGAAGCAATACATTCACTGGGATTTTCTTTTTTTCCCCCATTAAATCTATGGTATAAACATGAACTCTGTAATTGTAAAGACTAAATTAAATGTAAATATATATGTAGAGAAATAGATATTTGCAAGAATTTTACCAAAATTACTTTTAAATAATGATTTGTAACATAGTTTACTAAGAATATAATCATATTTGCACTAAAATATTCTCAAGTCACAATAGACTTTGAAGTAAAGATAGAATATATAATTAATATAGCAATATAGAACTAATAATACAATTATTACCTAGTATAATGAGACATTTAGGAGTGGCTTCTATTTTTTTCAAAAAGGTTATTTTTGTTCTTTATTTATCTAGATATAACTGCATCCTCATGCAGGTATGTCTCTGTATACTAATTAGTTGCCCCAAGGTCCTTACTAGACTTTTGACTTTATCTCCAGAGCTGTCAAAGGAATTAACAACTGAGATTGCATTTTACATATAAAGGACTGTAGCCTACTTAAAAAAAAAATTATGCATTCTGGTATTACTGCTGACAGACAACTTTTAAATAATGTGAATTATCACCAACTGAGGAAACCTTTAGTTAGCCATTGTTTAAATGATTAAACAAGCAAACTGATATTCATTTTGTTGCCATAAAAACTGTGGAAGTATTTAGTGAATTTGCACATTTTTCTTGTCTTTTTTTGATAATTAATCTAAATTTAAGTATTAAGTCTTACACTGATGAATTAACAGGTATTAATAGCTTAGAGAGTCAGATTCCTGGAAGAGTATGATGAAGTGACTCATTTTTTTCTGGATGGAATCAGTCTCATACGGATCTTTTCCCAAAAAGTTATTAATCCAAACTCCGAAAAAAACATGATACTACATGATCCCAGCCTTGGCATTTAATATACACTCCTTGTATAATAATAGTACCTTCAATAAATAAGTTTCTGATGCTTAAAATAATATTGCTCCATGATTTCTTATATTTTAAAATGTTAAACAATCTGAAAAACAGAAATTGCTTTGAATGAATTTTTTTAGCATTTTTAAAAAATATAGTGGAAATAATAATATTGAAGAATAAAGCAGGTATGTATTATGTAGGACAAATACAACAAAACATTGTTGTGACAGAAATAGTGCTAGAGGTATTAGCCTAAAAATGAAAATAGTCAAAATCAGAGCAAGTCAAATATTTATGTGGAATCAAAGATCTGAAATTCAGGGAGTGCAAACTTGGGTAGAACCCCAAATAGTGTCCCAAGGAAGGATAAAAGGCAGGGTTATTATCTAGAGCAAAAATGCATGAAGTGGTAGATTTGGTAACTGATAAAAGAATCAAGCAAGATAAAAATGATTAGGTTTAAAAAGTCGCATATAAAATGAACAGGTGGAGGTGTGACAAAGGAAAAGTAGGTAAAATTTCACTTCTATCAAAACTTTTAAAACAGAGTTTTCTCCTTTTTTCTTTTTTTTAACTTGAATTTGAAGCATCAATTTTATTTAATTTTTATTATTTTATTATTTTTTAGATTTCATACATTGTTCATATTTGTATGGTTGCTGACCCCCTTGGAGAGCCCCCTAACTTCCTGGCCACCCCTTCTGGTCACCCTGACTCCTCCTTTGTTGTTCTCTGTTGATCTATGTTTTGCACATTTGTCTCTTCTTTTTATGGATCAATGTTCTTTACCTGGGTGAATATCTGTATTCCTGGGACATGACTGACCATGCTGCTGGACTTTCCAGTCTTATATTTGATGAGGCAGCCAGTCCAGGCTGGACTGCATTCTCTCAGTGCTTCTACTCCTGGATGGTTGTCTTATCCATTCTGTTCTCTCTTGTAGTTAGCTGTTTCATCACTGTATTTCTGGTCTCTGACTTAAGGAACCTGGTCTACCATCATTGTCCATAGAGAAGTTTCTAAATAGAAATAGGTATCAGCAGATATTTAATTTGGCTGGTCTCCTCTTTATTTGTTGTGGGGCTGATGCTACATTTCATTGTTCTCCATGTCCTGTGGGAAAGATAGGAGGGGAGGTCATACTGCTATTCTGAAGGCATATCTGAACTAGGATTTTGTCTTGTAGCTCATTGTAATGGTGTATGTGTAATTCTGTGCTGAGTCAACAGTAAAAATTTAGTGATAGTCCAGTGTATGGTGGTTCTCTGGTGCTGATTTTGGGTTTTGTCCAGGAGATGTGTGTGTGTGTGTGTGTGTCAATGATCTTTATTGATTCCCCATACCTCTTCAGTGTCTGAATTATTAGTATTTTTCTTAACCTTGATGTGACTAAGTGGAGTGTGAGTGAACCAGAGGTGTTGGTGCCCTGACACCTACCCCATGACTGAGCACCAGCCATGCAGGACCACACTTGGGGATACCTGTGTGTCCCCTGACCAGAGCTATTGGACAGGGGTTTGTCTCCCTCCATCACCACCTCTTTTGGACTTACTGTAATGCTCGGGAGGTGACTCTGTACACAGATCTAGTCTAGTTCCAAGAAGGTAGAAAACAGTGCCTTGCTTTGTTCCATTTTAAAATGGTCCAATTTATGTCAATTTTTCAATTATTTCTTATTAAGATGTTTCTCTGAAAGCTCCACTGCTCAACATTAGAAATTATTGCTGATAAATCTATGAATTGAGTATTTCACACTTTTTAAAATCCTTTATCACAGTAAGGTTCATTCTTGCAGCAGTTGTAACAGAAAATAGAGGGAAAGCAACTTCATGGGAAGACTTACAACCTTAGCAATCATCACCCCAGGGATATTCTTACAATGTTAAGCTATAACAAAAAAAGTATTTTTATAGCAAAAATTCTTATATTAACAAAATTTAACAAAATGTTCAATCTAACTGAAGGATAAATCTTAACCAGGCATCCATATCTGAGAGTCATAGAAAAATCAAGGCGTGCCACTGGGTATTGCATTTAACCATCTGACTTGTGCTCTGATCCTGCTTCTACTTTGCCCAAGATGTTTGCTCAAACCCAACAAGAAGCATAATAGAAGAGATAAAGATACACCTCATTAAATGGGGATATATTCCAGAATAATTATATTGTTTATTACAAACTCTGCAAGTGAATCCAAAGATTTCTGAGTGATTATTTCTTTAGCAATAGATTTAGCAATAGCTTCTAATGGTTTCAAAAAGTTCCATGTATTTATTTATACTGATGCATGCTTTGGGAATATAAAGGTTCACTATTACAACCCTTGCAGGGAGTTGGGATGGTGTGGTTAAGATATTTGTAACTAATAGCATTAGAGGTTTTCTAGATCCATGCACAGACTGAGGTTTTTGATGACAAATCTAATAGTTTATTAGGTTTTTTGCTTATGTAAGATATGATAAGAGCTATCCCTCTACATAGCCATCAAGGGAAAACAGGAAACAATTACTACTATAGAAAACATTCAGTTTCTCACATTATTTGCTTTCAACTTAGGTAAAAAGGAGCTTAATATGTTTGGAAGAAAGAACATAAATCAATAATTAATATCAAAGGCAGTAGTTCTTATAATATATTCCCAAGCAACCAATTAAAGAGAACCTGTTTTAATAAGATAATTATAAAGAGAACCTGTTTTAATAAGATAATTAGCATAAGAAAGGCAATGGGAATTAGTAATAGTCCAACATTTTCATATATGTAGACATTTAGAATTCTGTATTAGTCACTCAAAGATTCTTACAGTAATATGAATTTTATAGTGTATAATGATAATAGTAACAAGAAGAAGAAGAAGAAGAAGAAGAAGAAGAAGAAGAAGAAGAAGAAGAAGAAGAAGAAGAAGAAGAAGAAGAAGAAGAAGAAGAAGAAGAAGAAGAAGAAGAAGAAGAAGAAGAAGAAGAAGAAGAAGAAGAAGAAGAAGAAGAAGAAGAAGAAGAAGAAGAAGAAGAAGAAGAAGAAGAAGAAGAAGAAGAAGAAG
>PVHY01030432.1:0-13425 GCA_004024945.1 Uropsilus gracilis
GGGGGAGTTGGTAAGAATGATATCAGGTCAAAAGGGGCAGAAGCCACCAACAAGCCACATTCAAAATGCAGCTTCTCCCATGCAGGTTCCCTCAGGTTCGTACCGCCTGCGCGTAGCAGTTGCCACTCAAAATGCAGTTGAACAACAGGGTTTATTTACAAGAGACCATTAACAGGGAAAACAAAAAGTCCTTAAAGCCACAAGTGGTCAGTTGTCTTACTCCAGTCACCATTTTCAGTCCAAAGGTCCCAAAGACACATGTCCATGATGGTGTCTTTTGCCCCTCCAAACCTGAGGCAGGCACTCTGCAAAATTCCAGTCTTTTACAGCGTCTTCTCCTTTCTTCTTCTCTATCCAGTGTTCTGAGCTGCTCTGCTTCTCCAAGATGCTTCAGACTTTTTCCACGATTGCTAATGCGCAAATCAGTTTTCCAAATCCCTGGCCATCCCTTGTTGCAGTGCCACACTCTCCACACTGGCCACTCTTCTATCAGTCACCATGGCTCCTTGCCACGACCAGCTCACTCTTCCAGGGGGCTTCTGTCCAACCTGGTCACTCGGGTTACTCTTTACCCATCTGCCATTCTCATCTCTCCTCTTCCTAAGAGTCTCTGTCTCAGTCTCTGCTCCTTTCTTTTTTATTTTTATTTTTTCCTCTAAAAGCCAAAGGCTCCAATTTCCCTGTACACATCCTCTAGGTAATACATTTTCTCTTCCAGGTCCACACCTGCAATTTGCAACAAACACCAAAGTAAAAGTACCATTTCTTTAGGTCTCCTTTACCTCTGTGTTTTTCAGACACAGCTAATGGCATCTGTGCCTAAATTTTAATACAACCCATATTAGGGTCCTGGTTTCAAGAACAGCCTTGCTGTCAGATCAGCAGCATGCTTGTGAAGGCTCGCCCTGGGTCCAGTAAGCATACCATCAGCTTTGCTTAACACCACACACCTGTGGGCTAGACCCTGGGTAAGGCTGGGAGACAGCACGATGACAGAGTGAGATCCCTGTCCTCAGAGAGCCTCATTACAGCTTAGGGAGCAGCCAGCCCCCTGAGCCACTGCCCTCCTCCCCCAACACACACACACATACACAGAAAGAGAGAGAGAGAGAGATGGTACCCCTGAGCCACTGCCCTCCTCCCCCAACACACACACACACACACACACACACACAGAGAGAGAGAGAGAGAGAGAGAGAGAGAGAGGGTTTGCTCTGCTAGTTCCTCTGTAGGCTTTGACAGTTTTCAGGTCAAATCTTTCATGTCAAAGTAGTGATCGGCATTGTTTAGCTTCTAAAACAAATACAACATTTTCTTGCTGCTTGCATGAAGACCATCAGAAGATGCAGCCAGATAGGTGGTTTCCTGGTGCAAACCACCAGGATGGGCTCAGCCCTTACTGGCAGAAATTAAAGTTGGTATCTGTGGAAGGAGGCGTTGGGGTGGTTATGTTCAGAACTGAAAAGGAAGGAGAGTAGGGGTCAAAGGTAGTTGGCTGCTCACTCTGGGAAACACCTGATAACTGCCTGGAACTTCAGAGATTGAAACTCTGGGAACTTAGAGAAAACCCCTAAAACTGAAATAGCTACAGGGTCACAGTCTGGATCGCTGATGGGGTGCATGGGGAGAGTAGTGAACTTGTCTTTATTCAAAACTGTTCACATTTTATGAAAGAGAAGAAAGATTCATGTGCTAGCTGTTTGGCCAGACAAAGTATTGTTTTTAAAATGCAATTAACAAGTAGTGTGTCAATTCTCCTCACAGTTTCCATGTCTAAGAAAAGATCCATCTTACTCTTGATAGTCATAAATAATCACTAGCCAGAGGAATTACTTAACTGTTCACCACAAACCTTTTGTTTTCTCTTATAAAAAATGTACCTACAGCAAAAAAACAAACAAAAACAAAAACAAAAAAACATTTTTAGGATAGGTCTGCTGAGCCAAAGGACTCACTCCAGTTTCTCCTTCATCACATTCACTTCCTCCAGCCTGCCCACCTAAGTCATCCCTTCATCACAATTAAGTGATCTGGTCCCTTCCATCCTCCCCTTCCATCTTTAGCACTGCTCCTATGACCCTAAAGGGCCTTTGCACTGGCTCACACTTCTGGGCCATTTAAATTTCTGATCAAACCTTTTAGAAACCTCTTTCTTCTAGGACAACTGTCCTGTCACCCCAGGTGACCTCCCATCTCAGTACTTAAATGTAAGTTCTATCACTTGTTTACTTCCATGTTTATTTGTTTCCCTGTTAAATCACAAGTTCCTAAAGACAAGAACTTTATCTGTATCCTCTGTACCTTCCGTGCCTACACAAATATCTGCCTGATAAAGGAAGCTCAATATTTATCCCATCATATGCAAGAATGAATGACTTCTTCACCAGTCTGTTGACCAAATGGTTCTAGTAAGATTTATTAGTACAAAGCAGTTTGGAGGAAAGGCTCAACTTTTCCTCCCTTGACTCTCTTCTTTGGTGAGAGAGAGAGAACTGGAAATAGAATGGGAGAAGTTTCTGTAAATTTCTGGTAACCATAGAGACCATGATTGTAGTTTATTAATCTTCCACTCTTAAGCAGGCTGGGGCCCCACAGTGATTTCTCCAAATTGCTCAGTGCTGGTTATCCCGCAGCCTTCCTCATTACAGAAGAGCAGGTCCATTCCTATTCCACAGCACTTTAATTACTGACAAGCAGAAGCCCCGTGCTCCTAGACTCATTACTGCATGTTCAAACCTGGCTGCATGTCCCACATTGCAGCAGTGCAACATGTCACCCACCTTGACTCCCGGAACCCTCAGCAGCGGCTGCTGGGAGTGGACAACCTCCTTTCTGAGTCCAGGGCCTGGGATGGGGCTGTAATTGCTAACCTGTCCTTTCACTCAACTCTCCTGAAATGGGAGCTCAGTGTCTTCTGGAGGAACCTTTAATTCAACCAGATAAGAGCACTCAAGTCTTTTTCTGCCAGAAGACAATATTTGTTCTTGGGAACCATGGTACTTCTTATTATCTGAATTTTCCCTGAAGTCTGGTTTTAGAGTTGCTATCTGTGACAGTGTGATAATGTGACAGGATGAGGCTCTGAGACAGAAACTGAGGTCAGGTTTTTCCTCTGCATGATGAAGGCCGGACATTGCCATAAAACATATGCTCCTAGAAGGGATAAGGCCTCTGGTCAGATACAGCCAGACCCTTTCCCTGCACGTACATCAGGAAACAATAATATATAAGCATGTCTTTCCTGCACGTACACCAGAAAATAGTGACATGTAGGGTTGAATTCGTGCTTGAAGCAGAAGCTTTCATGGTATTTGTTACACTTAGGAGATGGATCTGGAGGACAGCAGATAATGAAAAGAGCTTGACTCATACCTTTGTTTTTTGCTTTTGTATCTTGCTTTGCTAATACAAACCCCTTCTTTCCTAAAGGTTGGCACTGTTCTCTGCCTGTTATGGGGGAAAACAGTCCCAGAGGGTTAATAAAGGCCCTTTTAATTAGACTTAAGACTCTGGTTTATGTGCCTAAGGGATGACCTCGCTACACTATCCTTTTCCTGTGGAGAACAACATGCAGACTTCTATGAATGTGTTTCATGTCCTTTGGGTGAGAGACCTCCAAATGGCTGCAGACTTTCAGTGGAGCGAGGGCACATGTTGAACACATTTAGTGCCAGTCTCTCTCATGACCATTTGCCCTTTCGGGAAGAACCTAGTATGGATGTCAGAAGACCAGAGTTGAGGTTCTAGCGTGGTGACTGACTCACTGTGAGGACACTAAGCTTTAGAGTTCTAAAATCCCTGAAATGAGGTTGAACTTGTCCTTGTATTCTTCATTTGTGTGGAGACTCTCGCTTCAACCAGTTTTGGGGTCTGGATCCCTGGGATGGATGAGGCATAGGCAAGGCCCTAAGAGGTAAGGGAAACTCTGCCTTTGGACTGAGGCAGCTATCTTCTGGTCAGAGAAGGCTCTGAGAGAAGACACATTCCTCTCCTGAGCCAGATCACCTAGGGTCTGGCTTCAACTAGGTGTTAGTCACCATTTTGGTAAAAACAAAGATGTCCTTTTGGTTGTATTTCCCATCTGAATTGGATTTAGAATTGTTCAGCCATTCTTCCAACAAATAATCAGTGACCATTTGCTGGCTTTCAGGCACTACACTGGGTGCAGTCATTTAGCTGGGATGGGCATCAACACATCCAGACTTTGTTGTACAGCAGGGGGCTTTGCCTGGTCAAAACTGTCTGCTGCATGCTCAGGGCTATTCTTAAGTGGATCAGCAAGACCCAAAAGAAGAATCTGGACCCCCGTGCCCTCCAGCAAAGGTGTAGCCAAGATACGGAGTGGCCCCGTACCTGGGTGGCCCCGGCCAACACACTGACAGATCTGAGAACCTGACCCTTTCCTTGCAGGTGCCGCAACCTCTCGTTCCCCGACAGCCTACCAGAGGTGAGCATCGTGTTCATCTTTGTCAATGAAGCCCTGTCAGTGCTGCTGCGCTCCATCCACTCAGCCATGGAGCGCACACCTCCACACCTGCTGAAGGAGATCATCCTGGTGGACGACAACAGCAGTAATGGTGAGTGGTGTGACTGTGCAAACCCAGCACCCTGCTTCATGGCTGCATTGGAGCAGAAGGCCCAGCCTCTGTGTGGGGTTCTCATTTCCTCAAGGTTCTCTATAACTGCTCCTCTGCTGGCTCTTGCCTCAAAAATGAAGAGATTCTTGGTGGTTCCCATTCCGGAAGCTCAATAGGTTTGCACTTTCCTTATCCCAAGTCCTGGTCCCCAAGTTTTTCCTTACTGGCCACACACAGTCTCCTCTAACCTTCTATTACAATATGAGATTGAAAAACAAAAACAAACCTTAGCTGCCATCCCTACCTAGCAGACAGTGAACATTTCTAGGAACTTTTCTGTAAAGCAGCATTTCATCTAGGGGTATGCCTTGGGCTCTGCCTGGAAGATTCTTCATTAGTGTTGTCTTAGCAATGGTGATAATGTTGGTGCAGGTGCTGAGGGTGCTGCTAGAGGAGGTCATGGTGGTGCTGGTGGCACAGAATGTAGTGGATCTGTAACCCTACAACAGTAGCAGAGCTGGTCCAGTCCAGCCTCTTCACTGAGCCTTTTCTCCCTGTCCCACCAGGCCCTCACAAAGCCCTGCATGTGCCTTGTTGAACCCTCCACATCACTCTCTCCCCTTTCCATTCACTGTTAGCTATCATTTCCATTAGCTCATGTTCCAAGGCCTCTGATTCCTTCCATTTATGCCTCCTCCACAATGTTCTCAAACTTAGACAACATGTATTGAGACCTTTTGCAGGCAATGTCCTTGAGAGGACCATTAATTTGGATGTGCTTTAGATCATGGACAATTACAAAAAAATAGACCATTGGGTCATGGAATTGTGGAGTTACTGTGTTTGTGTTATCTTTTGTGCTGTCTCTGGTGTCAGGTAGTAAATTTCCCAGTGAATCACTTGCTGTAATGAGAAGTTCAGATGGGTGATTTGTGTTTTGTTATCAACTAATGATGAAACGTATCAGATAACTGAAATAAATTTAATCTCTGTAAGCAAATTTTCATCTCCATTTTATCACCATGTAGTAAGATGAGTAGGAGCAGTGCTGTAGTGGGAATTTTAGAACTTTCTAAAAGGCAGTACTTATGAATCACTTGCCTTCCACCATTCCATGGATGTGAGTGAAGGAAACAGAATCAAGAATAGCAGCAAGCAGGCAACACAAGTGGTTGTACCTTGTGAGGGAGACAGGAAGGGCCATGGCTCCCACATCCCAACCAGCTGTCCACTATCATCCTGCTAGGATTTAAGGACTAGATGCTTATGGAAGCTTCCATTCAATTTTCCAGTTGCTAACACTGGAACAGCCCTCCTCAGACAGCCCACCCTCACTCCATGCAGCCCCGTAGAGCTGATTACTCACCTGTTATACTGTAAAGAGGTGAAGGATAGATGAGTCCTTCTTCCAAGGGTGAGGACATCTCCTGAGCCAAAGGGATCCCAAGCACCTGCTTGCCCCTTTCACATCACAAAAGAGAGATGAGAAAAGAGAATGAGCACTAGGAAGAAGAAATCTTGGAGCCTTCAGTTCTTCCTCATGGTGAGAAATTCATGACCTTAAGGATGTTCCTTTGTCTTTAGTTCATATAGAAAAAAAGGGTAAACATGGATATTGAGTTTGAGGAGTTTAGACAAAGAGAACTGTATCTACAGAGTATTTCATGTTTGGATTAAAAGGAATTGCAGGATATGTGGTGCAGGCAGACGCCTCTGGGTTTGGAGGGTGCAGATCATGGAAGGCTCAGTAAGAAGTTTTGGTAAAGAGTTAGGGTTGCTTCAGCAGAACAGGTAATGATGAAGAGCAGGCAGAAGGAGATTTTTTGTCACGAATTTTTCCATGAAAAACATTTTTTAAACCATGATCTACAACAAGACATCAAGGCAGACATTTACATCATGAACCAAGATGACATGCTTATTCATACCTGTACATGCACACATACACACACACGGTTAAAACAAAACTTTCGAGACACGATAGTTACCTTACAGCAAGGAAAGCACTTCTATCTGTTATAATCTGATTTATGTTATTCAATTGTATTGTATTTCTCTTTTCTCAGAAAGGCAGGTTGTTCATGAGATCTTGATTATACATTAAATTGCCTGGAGAGCTTTCAAGAAATTGAAAGGCCTTAGTTCTGTGATTTAATTGGTTTGGAAAGGAAGCATCTGAACACTTTGAGGTCAAGCTGTGGAACTGGCTCCTGAAAAATGAAGTGAGGATGGCACCCAGGAACCAGGCTTCCCCATGGGAAGAAAGGCTCCCCTTCCCACTCAGATGGAGCAGATGGAGACACGTGCATGTAGTGAGGATCACGGTGATGACTCAGAGGCAGCCAAGCCACCACACTAGCTTGTACCCTGTGACTTGAAGGGCCCTGGACCTGGGGTGGTGGTAAGAAGGGGTCTAGAGTACCCATGTGGAATGGCACAGTGGTGACCAGTGTTTTGTTCCCAAGATCAACCTGACATCAGTTCACAGGAGGAGAAGAAGAAATACTGAGACTGGGGCTCTTGGAAGAAGACAGTCTTAGCTACACTCTTAGCATAGACTGCAGGCCCTCCCCACCTTGCTGGGGGGTGGTGGTGGTGTCATGGCTATTTCCTAGGCAGCTCCATCTGGGGGTTGCACCTACAGGCATCACTGCGTTCAGCACAGGAGTCCCAGCCAGGCCAAGGGCATGGAGGACCTAGATCTGCCCAACATTCGAGAGCCATGCAAATACATATCAAATGGTACTGAAAGATAATGGCATTCAGTTTCCAGTCGCAGTTCCTGCTGCCACCTCCACCTTGGCTTTCTGAGATGATAGCTCCATCTGCCCCCAAAGGGTCCCTGAGGATGGCAGGAGGCAATGGGAGGGAAAATGTCCACATGGATTGCAGAGGGTGTTAAGATGACACTGCTAGAAGCAATGACAGTAGTAATAGTGACATGCATGCATCCTCTGTTCAAAGACAGCCCTCTCTTTTCTCTCCTTCATGTAACAGTGTGCTCTGGTGGGACAAGATGAGAATTTGGCATTAGGCCAGCTGCCTAGCTTCTTCCTGGCTGTGGATTGTTAACTTCAACAAATCTTATTTTTCTTATCTATAAAACTGGCATGTACAATTCCTACCTCAGGAATTGTTTGGGGGCTAGAATGAGATAACACCCAATGGGACGTTGGTATTTGAAACTCTAAATGAAGTGGATTGCAGGGCTTTCAGAATGTCTGCCTTGTTAAGCCTTCCTTCCCTGGAGCCTCCTACATGTTCTGGGTATACTGGCAACTGGTCTTTCCTCAGCTGTTCCCCCAGCCTCTCCTCTGCAGGTGCTTTCACTTGGGGGTCAGGCCTGCTATAGGGTAAATGAGTTTTCAGGGTTTTTGCTCTTGAATCATTAGCCTCTATGACCAGAACCTGTGGTGTTGTGCCTGCCCTATGATTGCGCACATCTGGCTTATGGGTGTGCGCATGTGTAAGTAGACTCACCTGGGTTTAGGAGGGAGGTGAAAAAAGGTGTGGGGAAAAGAGGAGGAAAGAAAGGAAAACAAGAAAAACTCAAGTGACTGTTTCTTCGCTAAAAAAAAAAAAATCCTAAAAAGACCATTTCAAAGGCTCCAATTTTCTTTACCTGCTACAATCAGTAATGAACCTGCATGGATGGGGCTGGTACACTGCATCTGTGTTTATACAAACACAGGAAAGGGTCTGTCAGTCACTGCTTTCTTCATCCGAGACCCTCTAGCCTTTTAGCTGGCCTGCTGGGAAGCAAGGACTGAGGGCTCTGCAGGTGGTCCTTGATGATAGACCAAGTTCTCTCTCTTTTTAGCAGTTTCCTAAACAAGTTCCACTTGCTCAGGAGCTGACTTCTGTGTAGAATGTCTGTAAAAATGACTTCACATTTTGGTGTTTGAGCTGGATTAAAAATATGGAGAGTCAGAACAGGCTTTCTGTCTCCAAACATTTATTTGCACTTGCTGTTCCCTCCACCTGGAATGCTCTCTCACCCTGCAGTCCTCCACCCCTTTCACCATCTTGTATGCTGAACTCACTTGGCTACTTGCATTTGCATATCCATATATTTTCTCTCAGCCAGTATGTAAGTTCTAGGAACATAGAGCATTGGGTTTATTCATTACTCTATTTTCAATATCTAGAATAGTGCCTTCTACTTATCTGTTCAATATGTATTGATTCAGCTGAGGGAACGAATGAATTTGCCATCTGCATTGCAATAAGCTTCCTAGAGCGTTCTGAGAAAGTGGGGCATTTTCTTGGAACCACAATTCTGATTGCTGCCTCCACCCCCAACCCCCATCTGTCCTGCAGTTGAGGACTCTGGGACAGCAGGTGCAGGAGCTCCTCCAGATTTAGCCTCAGGCAGCTGGCACTGCTGGCTGGAGTGTTTCTTCTGGGGCTTGTGGACCTCGCTGTATCCTGGGGTGATGGCATGAATGGTATGGTTGTAGGGCTTAGAGCAGGAAGAAAAACTTCTCTTGCTCTTCCCCCAACCTTACCTGTCCTCACTGCTAATGCACAGAACCAAGTAGCCAGCTCTGAGCCTCCCCTCCGTGTCCTGCAGCCTCTGCAAGCATTCTCCTGATAGTGGCACCGCTCTGCCTGCTCGGCAACTGAAAGACATGAGTCCCCTCACTGACTCCTCTTCCGTGTTATCCCAGAAAATGGTGGGAGCACAGTTCTTAGTCTCCTGCTCTTAATTACCGGGCTTCTCAGTGACTCCCAGTGGACCCATGTCTTTAGCTGGACTGAGTAATTCAACCTTTACAGACCTCCAGAGAGAGGGCAGCACCAGAATTGCAAGTGTTAGTCATTTTTGCCTTTGATTCTTGGCATCTGTTTGTTCGTTCACTTCATTCATTCATTCATTCATTCACTCACTCACTCACTCATTCATTCTCTTAACAGATTTTCAATGGCCATCTATTTTGTGCCAACTACTTTAGCACAGCTTACCTAGGCCCTCACCCCTGGCCACATGAACTCATTCCAGGGACACATATTCTAGGACCTGGCACAGAGCAAGTGGCCAGTGAACGATAATGCTTTGAGGTCCCTCAAATTCCCTTGTCCCTCAAGCCAGCCACCTCTACTTCTAAAAATATTTCCTTTGCTACATTCAGTTTCTGTTTCCTTTTTAAATGTGCATTCCCTTTTGATAAACCTAAAAATCATATATCCTTTCCCCCTGCTACTTGAAATTTCAAAATGAATCTGAATTTTGTGCCTGCAGTACATCCAAGGCAAGGCAATATCATCTGTTCTCTTAAGAATCTCATTCCTGGCTGGGCATGGTGGCGCATGCCTGTAAGCGGCAGCCTAGGAAGCTGCAGCTGGGACCAGGGATCGTGGTTCAGTTCAAGTCCCGCCAGGGACACATAGCGAGACCTAATTCCAAAAAAATATAGCTGGGTGTGGTGGTGCACGCCTGTAATCCCAGCTACCTGGGAAGCTGAGGCTGGGGATTGCTTGAGTCTGTGGTACCCAGGGCAACGTGAGCCTGCAGTTCCACAGGCAGAAATAGGGAGACCTAGTCTCAAAAAAAAAAAAAAAAAAATCCCATTCCCTGGATAGTTCTGTGTGCTCTTGGTTGCTCTTGGTTGGCCGTGACTTGTACAGCCTACCCTGGCCAGACGCTGCCCCCCCACCCATGCAGTTTCCGACAACGGCCTGTTGCCTGCCCCTCACGCACTTGTAAAATCACACTGAATGGTCTCTCTTTGGGGCAGTGACGACTCTTCAATTTTGGATCCAATCTTCAGCTGCTCGCATTTAATTGAAACCTTCCACAAGTGTTAGCAGTAGGTATAGTCTAGACAGGCCAGAGAGAGAGGGGAATGTCCCTTCCCACAGGCTCCTTTGACCAGCAGCAGAGGCAGACACTCATTCAGACCCCAGCTGGCTCTCACAGGAAACTCTGGGCTTAGGCAGCGTAGGCAGAGCCCTGCCAGAGCCCTGAAGTGTGGGCGGCAGAACAGAAAGGACCGTGGGCCTTGCAACTCCCTCCAGGGCTGTCCCCTCTGCCTCATGCTGTATCCCTGCTTGGTCCTGGGTCTGGTGTCCCTGGACCTGCACCCAGGTCTGCATCATATGTGGACATGGCAGCCCATGACCAGGCACCCCAGGTTTGGTTACAGTGGCTCTGGGGCGATTGCTCTGCTTGGCCCTCTTCTGGGAGTGCCTGTGCTCCCCACCTCCAGCCCCGAAGCCAGCTCCAAGCTGCAGGGTTTACTCAGATGCCACCGCTCCTAGAAAATCTTCCATCACTGCACTGCTCCTGGACTGCACTGGACCAGAGGTGCTCCTCGATGCTCCCACACATCCTGATGTCCTCCTCCTCACACTGTTTTCACTGGTTGCTTATGCACTAAATTCAGGGAGCAATTCATGCACTTCAGTGTCCCCCAGCACCCCCAACTGGTCTGTGCCCAGACATAGTAATCCCTCAGTAAATTTGTTGACAGACACATTGCCTCAGGGGAGTATCTTTGTTACCATCTTCACTCTGTGTAGGAAGCTAAGTCTCAGAGGGGTTAAAATAATGTTTTCATTTAGACATTTGACCAGGTCTAAGGTCACATAGCCGAGAAGTGGGATAGGGATTCCCTGACTCTGGAATCTGTCTCTCTTACTTACCACATAACTGGGAGCCCAAGGGGACATGGATTTCTGTCTGTCTGGTTGTCAATGACAACCAGCTCTCCCATTACTCCTTGGGGAGAGTATATCAGACCGCCCCATATACCTGTCTTGAGGAGGTGCCAGTGGGGATTACTTACCCCCAACCCCCACCCCAGAAATAGGTCCTGAATCTACTTGCAGGGCATCAGGCAGGCATGGCCAGGAGGGGCTCTCCAGGTTGACCACTTGCCAGCTGGCTGCCTCAACCTTGGGCTGTAGTTTGACCCTCACTTCTCCAGACCTGGGCCCCAGACTAGAGTGACTCCTAGGGCCCCTACGTAGACAGTGTTCTAATTAGGCACTTCTAGTTCTAAGGGAGACTCTAAGGATTCCAGGGACTATTCTAGATACTTCATGTAAATTAACGCAGGACAGCAGTAAGAACTATTATCAACTTCACCCTGTATAACATGGTGGCAGTCACAGAAGAGTTAAGTAATTTGTCCAAAGTCACAAATGACTTAATTCGGCTTTGAGCCTAAGTTGTCTGGTTTCAGACTCATATCCTTGGCCTTTAAGCAAGACCACTTCTGGTCCCCAGAGTGTCTCTGACTAGAGAAGACTTACTTGAATTGTATCCTCATTTTCTTTCCTCCATCCCTTCTGGAGAGAGAGCTGTTGGGCTGCAAGATCAGTGTTGAAGGGCAGGGAAGGAACTGAGAGACTTCTGTGACTATATCCTCAGCTGGAGCCTTGTCTGGGGTTTGGTCAGCAGAAGGGACATGTTATACACAGGTTTCTAAGTTCATGTCAGGTTGAGAGGAAATCAGAGTGTTGTCAGCCTTCCCTTAAATCACCTTGAGAGAGCGAGGCAGCTGCCTGTTTCCTCTAAATCAGGGAGAGCTGGTATTCCTGTGTGTAAACCCTTATGTCAGTGTGTGTATGTCAACACGTGTATGAGTGAATGTGAGCCTGTAGTTGTGCATTTATGTGGTGTGAGCATGTGTAAGTGGTGTATACAAGCATGTATGCACCTGGTGTCTAAGTTCACCTGGGCCACTATCACAAAAGACCACAGACTGGGTGACTTAAGCGACAATGTACTTCTCTTGTTCTGAAGGCTGGGAAGTCTAAGATCAATGTGCCTGCAGATTCTGTGTCTGGTGAAGTCCTACTTCTTCCTGGCTTGCAGTCAGCTTCCTTTTCCATGAGTCCTTACATGACCTTTCCTGGGTGCATACCCATGAAGAGAGCAAATTCAGGTGTAATTTCTTATCTTAGAGGGGCGCTAATCCCATCATGGGGGAGAGTCACACCCCATGACCTCGTTTAAACCTAGCTCCACCTCTCAGGGACCCTAGTCCAAATACCATCATATTGCGGATTAAACCTTGAACACCTGAATTTTGGGGAAATATGCACCTTTGGTCCATACGACTGGGCTAGCATGTGCTTGTGTGAGCAGAGGTAGCTAGGTACTACTAACAGTGGTTCATCTTCTTCCATACTCCTTGGAACCACCTTCACCATCCTGAACAATGACAAGTAATTGTATCACTGTGAATCATTGTTATTTTTAATTGTTAGCAAGAAAATCACAGTGTAGTGATGAAATAGAATCAGAGTTCCCAGATTTACCACCAGCTGCTGGATCCCCTTCTACCCCCCCCCCCACAAAGCCCCCATCATCTCTTGGCCCAGAGCCTGCCTAATCATTGGTTAATGTTTCAGAGATGCTGTCCTACACAAGAGATACTCATTGCAGCCTTTAAAAAATACCAACAGCTTTGCATGTAGCTAGAATAATTGAAAAAAAAAAAAAGAAGAAGAAAGGAATGGTCTGACAGTATTGTGCTTTATGGAGCTTAAAGAATCCCATATAACTAATCTAATTACCACCAAGACTCAGGCAGCTTAAAGGTGTTTATACAGCCAGGCACAGGGGCTGTCAGTCCACTCAGCTGAAGGCTTCTTGGCACCTCCCACCCCTATGCCTTTGGCCAGCATAGCTGGGCTGACCCACACACAAGACCTGTGTTGGCTACCCAATAACTTCTCCATGCAGACAGCCTGCTTCTGAATTCTGGAGGAGTCCTGGAGGTGTGCACCTTTGCACCTGACTGCCTGGGGCTGCCTCTGCCTGCTGTGTCATTCATTACCAGCCTAAGGGTTCCTTTTAGACCACAGCTCCTGCCCTGGTTACTCTCCCTCAGCACAC
>PVHY01030433.1:0-13424 GCA_004024945.1 Uropsilus gracilis
CTGGGATAGAATGCAGAGGAAGTGTGACTTTACTAGAAAGTGGCTAAGTGGAAGGGGGAGGCAATTATTAAGCAATTGATCCAAGTTACATAATTACCTTCAAAATCAGTTTTCAAGCTAGAATTAGACCCTTCCTCTGTGCTTGTAAAGATGTGTTTTCTTATCCTCTGGGTCCAGGAAGTTGTTTAAATCTTTATTCGTGTAATTATGCAAATTCACAGGTCTTAGGTTTCTTTCCTGAAGCCAGCAACTAACTCTTCATCTGCGGGTTCCAGAAGGTTATTATGGAGAATAAAGAGATGTCAGGCTGCCCGTCTGAGGAACACGGTGGCAATTACCGTGTTGTTGAGGAAATGATCGCGTTGCATTGTCTACCGGGGCCTGAGAAAGTGGAGTAACTATTAGTTATGCTCAAATAAGGCAGTTGAGCCTTTGATGGAGGTTTCTTCGCATGCGCTTCCTCTCGCATGTTCCCTTCACGACTTTGAAAATAATTTCCAGACAAGTTATGCTGGTTTGGAAAACACGAAGTTAAATGATAATATCCTCCACCTCGGTTTCTCCCCACACTGCTTTCAGATCATAGGACTGGTCGCAGACCGTGGTAGAAAATGCTAGCTGTTGACTCACAATTCCACGAGAAGGGCCAATTTTACAGACTGCCGGGATCAAGATGATTTTAATTAAATCACACGGATCCCTTTGTACTGCAAGCAAAGCCGGCGCAGGCTCCGGCGTGTGGAGAGTTAAGCAGGTCACCGGGATTCCTAGTTAACTTCTTTCACCAGGAATGCAACTCGTGTTTACCTATATAAGGAAACCTGTGAGGCTGACCTGAGTTTGGCGGATTTTTGCACCGAGAGGCGTGTGCGCACAGCCTGGAGAGGGGCGTGAGCCGGCGCTGAACAGAGCAGGCTTCCTGGACGCCCCAGCACTCAGCTGAGCCAGGCAGCCTGCCTGGAGGACTCTGGGCTTGCCTCCTCCAGCTCCGCGTTGAGGAACAGAAACCCGGTCCTGGGGAAGATGGGGGCTCCGGTGAGTCTTCCCCGATCTCTCTCTGCTCTGAGTTTTCCCGATCTCTCTGCTGCAGCTCAGCTCCCTGCCGGCCCAGGGCGCTGGGGCGAGGCTCAGCGCAGCTCTGCCCCGCTCCTTCCCGAGCAAACTCGGCTGCCCGGGACCTGCAGGCAACTTTCTCTGTTTCTGTGCGAGCCGCAGAGGCGGCGGTTTAACACCTAAGCCGCCGGGGATGGGCTTCCTAGCCCCAGCTGCTGCCCGGCGTGAGGGGGGGGGCGAACTTGCTCGCCTTCGTGGCACAGTGAAGCGGTGCAGAGGAGCCTGGGGTGCTCGGTGAGGAGGGCTGAGTCCCCAGGAAGTGGGAGCGAATGGAATTGGGGTTCGCAGAGGCACAGGCGCTGGGGTTCTCTGCGGAGAGTCTCAGCAGGACCGGGCAGGCCTGAGGAGTCAGTTTCCCCTCAAGGCTGCGTCCGGCGCCCCGCACACGTAATCAAGGACACCTTGGAGGGAGAAGCCGGGCCGGCTGCTTTGTCCAGGCCGGTGGGAAGCAGCTCACTGCATCCTGCCAAGCAGCCTCGGTCTCTCTCTGCAGAAGGGAGGGATGACGGCGGCTCTCTGGCCAAGGCGTGCCGCCGTCAGCGGTATTAACACGGGGCTTGTTGGAGCCCTCCCCACCTCCTGGGCCTGAATGTAATTAAACATGGAGATGGGAGCGGGTCGCGCAGCCTTGCAGGGGAGCCTTGGAGCGCTTGGGAAGAGCCAATGACAAGAGGCAACTGGGAGGGAGGAAGAGCCGATCGCAGCCGGGTTCTGGGGCACAGGGACAACCTGTGGAACGAAAGTCGACTTTGAAATTGTCGAGCTGTCCAGGGTGACTTGAGAGGCTGTCCAGAGTGACTTGCGGGGGGGTTTTGTAACGGCCAGGGGGGCTCGCTTAATTGTGTTCGCTGGGCTAATTATTGAATGACTCGACTGCTCCTCCGCCAAAGACACATTGTCACTTTCTGTCCCGCGTGGCACTTCCTGCTCAACGGGGGGAGCGGCTTGTGCTCCTGATGGCAACAAGTGCTGTGCCCCTTCGACGTCCAGCCTCTCCTATCAGGGAATGAATTTACGAAGCTCATTTCAAGAAAACAGTCCGTCCAAGCAAGCAGAGTGGAGAGGATCCCCGCTTTAACGATAGAACACACCGGTCCCGGTCCCTTCCCTCGCGGCGCCACCCCCGTATCGCAGGCATGGGCGACGGCTTCTTCCCGAGGCCCCCGGGGCCACTCCCGGCTGGGCCAGAGCAGTGCGCGGCCCAGGAGCTGGACATTAACCCCGTCGCGTCGGCAGCAGGGCTAGGGGCTGCGGTGGCAGCGGCCCAAGGCTTGCTGGTTCTTGCCGGCTCTGCCTTGTGATGCTTTCAGCGGGGCTCAGTCGCCCCGAGACACAAAGCACCGCTTTAAAACACGCTTGGCGGCGGCTGGCGGCAGATGTTCCTACCGGATTGTCTCGCCCGCCGATGAGGCGGCCGCAGTCACGGAGGCTGGCAGGGCCGCCGTTTGCCTGGGAGCTGATGTGTACACAGTGACTAGACGCTGGTGACAACAGCAGCCAGGGGATAGAGAACCAGCGAGACCGCTGAGGCTCCTGGGGCGGGAGGCCCCGGGGTGCGTCGGAGGTTTCGAGGCTCCCCAAAGGCCCATGGGTCACCGGGGTGAGTGCCAGTCGCCACTCCAGAACCTGCCTGTCCCCGGCTCGCTGGCGGCGGCTCTGGTGGCCACCGTGTGCAGCACTTGGGGCCGGCGGGCTTCAAGGAGGGTCCGCCTCAGAAATGAAGGCTGAGGCACTGAACTCCCCCTCCGGTGAGAGGCAGTTGGGGCGCTGTGCTGCGGCTCCGGCCCTTTGGGGTGCTGGTCCTGTACGTCCTTGGGCGGGTGTAACCATGCCACAGCTTCGAGCGGTGCAGCCCGCGGCTTGGTCAGCGGAGACGGGGAAAGAAGGGGAACAAAGCAAGGGAAAGGCTCCTTGGGGCCTTCGGATGCTCGTTCGCTGCACGCGTCCTGACGGGAAGCTGCGGCGCCGGCTGCAGTGAAGTGCGTGAGGCCCGGTCTCTGGCAGCGCCCTGGGCGCAGCCTTCAGCGCCAGGCTTCCTGAGCTGCTGCAGGGCCAAACGGAGGGTGTGCGGATGGGAGAGGTGTCCAGAGGCCGAGCCCTTTCCCCTCTGGCCCACCTTTCCCCTCTGGCCCACCTTTCCCCTCTGGCCCACCTTTCCCCTCTGGCCCACCTTTCCCCTCTGGCCCACCTTTCCCCTCTGGCCCATCCCACCGCGCCTGGGCTGGGCAGAGCTCCGCAGAGGTTGTCCACCTGGTTGTCCACCCGGGACACCACCTGGTTTCCTGCATTTGCCCAGCGCGTGGCAGCCGCTGCCCCCTGAGCCCGGGGTGTAGATGCTGGGAAACTGTCTTTGACCATGGGGGCGGGAATGTAGGTCCAGCGAGTCAGCGTCCCTGCTCCGTGTGGGCCTGAGCCAGGGGCTCCGTGGGAAGAAAAGCAGATTCGTTTCCTCCTCTCTCGTGCCATGGTGGGACATCAGGCCCCTCTGCGTGCCGTCCGGTCTGCCATCGCTAGCCCGTAGGGAATTTAAAGAGGTGTTTGTGTGCGCGCACGCATGTGTGCGGTGCGGGTGTGTTTAGGTGTGTGTGGATGTAGGTGTGGGTGTGTCCTTCCTAATGACCGCCTGGCATGCTGATGGCAGAGGATCTTCGTGAGAGCCTCTCCAACACTCAGTGATTATTTCTCAAAGTGCTACCAGGGCTTTGGTGGCGGTGTCTCCACCACCAGCGTGGCCTCGTCCAAAGGCAAGGCCGGGAGAGGACCTGGGTTCAAAAGTTACTTACTAAATGGAAATCCTCTGCCTGAATGCGACACCAGATCTGCACACCGCGTTTCCCTCCCTGGTGAACTTCCTCTGGTGGCCGCTGCCTATTGCTTGTCAGGAATTTCAATTAAACCATTTCGCGTTATTAATTCCTATGACTCTCATTCAGCAGATGTGCATTGAGCACCTCTGGACGGCCTCTGCTGGGTGCTCTGGAGGAGACAGGTGGACTTAAACCAAAGCTTCACGCGGACTGATAGCACTTCCGCAGACAGTCTCGTGTGGCTGGCTGGCCACCCAGGCGGTCTGGCTTGCTACAGACTCCTGTGGCCACCCACTTTTGCGCTGGACATCCCGAAGGGCAGCCTTTGAGTCAGAGCTCCCTGGGCGATGCGTACAGAACAGGTTACACACGGGTCAAGATGCTCATCCTGCCAGTTTCCATGTCAGAACCTGGCAGGTGGAGGCTGGCGGACTAGCTGCGCGTGCAGACCACGGCACGTCGCTCCCATCAGCGTCTTCAGAAGACGGTGAGTGGGCAGCACCACCTCTGTGTCTTGATGCTGTTTTCCAGACCACTGTGTCTGGGACGGTGAGGAATGCCTTCACCACAGAGAAAAAAGATAGTCGCGGGGGGCTGCGTCACTCAAGATCTTTTATCCTGGTCTTGAACCAGTGTGAGTGACCAAGGTGCGGCCGATGACCAGGCCACAGTTCATGTGAAGCAAACAGCGCAGCGGCTGCGCCTCTGAGGCTGCGCGTGTGGGACTTAGCATCAGGGACTGTGACTTCATCGCTGCTGTGCGCCGGTCGGATTTCCCAGGTGTCCAGGGCGCTGGCAAAACCAATTTAAAATAGATTTCTATTTGAAGAAAGGTGAGCTGGTGAGGTGATAGATGGTACTCGTTGTCTTGTTAAATGTAAAAGTACATTTCCATTTTTTAATTAATCCTAGCAGTTCCGTGTAAGAGAATCTTCTGAGTGAAGCTTTCCGAGAAATTGAGTTATTTTATATATCTTACCAAGAGCTCGGCTCATCTTGTTTTTTATTTGAAAGGAAAATAAAAATGGAGAATGGCGCTTCGTGGACCATTCTCGGGTGTGCGCGCTACGATAGCCAGAGCTGCACAAAGAGCAGTAGGAACTGGAGAAGAAGAAAGAATGGCTCTAGCTGTGTGTGCTCATGTGCGCTTTCTCTCCTGCGAGTTGCTTGCTCTTCACTTGTCTAAACTTGAGACAGAAGTGAAATTAAGCAGAACCTGCTCGATTTGACAGTTTGAGTTGTAACACGTGACGGAGCTGGAATTTTGGTGGAAGCGCTTGAGCCAGGAAATGTTGCATTATTTATAGGTGTTGTCCTGCAACAGAGACAGAGGCCTTGGTTATTTAAACCAAAATTGCACCTCCTCCCCCGCCCCTCCCCCACCAAACATCTAATTGCGCAGTTACTTAGCTCTGTGCAGACACACTCATCATGAATTGCCTTGGGGGACAAAACAGTATATAAAGGACAAGAGGACAGGTAACAAGTTTACTGGAAATGATGTAAGTAAAGCTTAAAGTTAAGAAACAAAAGGATAGCAGTGCTTCCCAAGAACTTCCCAGGCAGCGCATGGTAGGTTTGGTCAAGTCAACCTAAACTTCTCTGGGCTTCAGTTTCCTCATCTGTCAGTGGGGATGTAAATACACAACTCACTAGACAGTCGTGAGTGCTGAAAAGAATCTTGTCTGTGACAGCCCCTAGCACAGTGAGGGGCATGAGGCCAGTCAATAAAGGTTGGTGCATGAAGCCACTCAATAATATTGGTGCATGCGGCCAATCAGTAAGGCTTGGGAAGCCCTGAAATGAGTGGGAGTGGATTTGGCATCTTTGATGAACAACCAGGGGGGTGAAGAAGTAGAAGTGGCTTGTGTGTAATTTTCCCCCACCCCCACGCCCGAAAATGTGTCCGTGAAGCCTGATCTGCTTTCTGATGTCTTGTAGCAGATCCTTCTTGCTTATCGTATCTACCTGGTTGTCCCCTGTAATATTCTATGTTTGAAACCCTTGTTCTAAGTCTTCTCCCTTCTGTTTTCAGCCACGCCACTCCAGATTAAGTCCCTGCCTTTCAAGGTGTTTCCCCAAAAGTATAAACAAAACAAAAGCTATTCACTTGGTACCTACTCACTTGTAGGCTTGAAGGCATTTCCTACAGCAGGGGCAGGAGGCCTTCAGATGTCCTGACAAAGACCACCTACTTAATTGATAAGGACAACATATCCCCGACTTCAGTTTGAGCAACAGTTTCCCAGCGGGTTGGGGGCTGGAACCTCTCTAAGATGTTATGTCCCTAAGGCTAGTCTTGGGCCTCACCCTCTCCCACTCCCCACCACCACACCCCGCTCGAGTGGGATGTAACATTTAATCTGATGTGACTCCTATGATGTGGACGGAATATGTATTCCGTGGGTGGATGTGCCCTGACAGTTCCTGCCATGGTGTCGATGTGATGAGGAAGCAGGGTGGCTGTGTTAGTGAAGGCAGGCTGCTCTAACAGCATAGTGCGGCAGACTGATGGTATTCAAACTGGATGCTGATTTCTCATAGTTCTAGAGGCTGAGAGTCCAGATCAGGGTGCTGGCAGGTTCAGTGACAGGTGAGCATGCTGCCTGGCTTGCACAGTGCCTTCTCGGTGTGCCCTCGCAAGGTGGACAGAGCAATCTCTCTCTCTCTCTTTTTCAAATAAAGGCACTAATCCCATTGTGGTGGCCTAAGCCCTCATGATCTCATGTAACCCCAGTGACCTCCCAAAAGCCCCATCTCCAAATGCCATCAGCTTGGGGTTAGGGTTTCAACATAGGAACCCGGGGTTGTGGGGGCAGAGGCGGAAGAGAAGTCCGTCCAAAGCAGCGGCTGTATCACAACATAGCCCAGGTGACTCTAACTCCGACTTTCGTTCATGGAGCTGGAGTTGATGTCTGTTGTAAGATCTAAGAAGAAAGGCGACGTCTTCCTGTAACGGTGACTTGTTAGCATTCAGGTGTCACCCTCCATGCTATGGTGAAGGAAAGGATTCGTTCAGGCTTCTTTAAGACGCAATGTTTTTGTATCCTACATTCCTCCTCCACATATTGAGATGAAGACTGTAGGTGAGGTGAGCCGTGGAAGTGCTCAGGTTTGCTAGTTCACCCTCACTGGGCTCCCCTGCATCCTGCTCCTGTGATCCGTGGCCGCGGGCAGAACGATCTTCCTTCCCGGACAGCCCCACCGAGCAGTGCGGGCGTCCAGTCATATCCCTGCGGGTGCCCAGTGACTACGGTCCCTCTCCATGAGCTCATTCTCTTACTCGCAGAGCTGGCCTGCTGGGGGGGGGGTACGTAGATGGTGAGTGTCCATCCAGACGGTTCCCCTCCGGTCCCTACGAAGCTCTCTCCCTGGGCCTGAAAAAAATCTTCTGTTTTCTTGAGAAGCTTCGCTGGACACTTCTCATTCCCTTGTTCCGCTAACGCCCTGAACTGAAGAGGGGTGGCGCTGTGACCCCTACGGCAGAGAAGGTTTGGGCAGCAGCAGCAAGTGGATGGCAGGTGCCCGTGTTAGCCGTGGCGAAGGGGGCAGAACTGCCCCTGAAAGCTCAGGACATAGAGTATCTTGCTCCCCTCTCCACCCCCCCATCCCAGGAGACTGCCAAAAATTTGAGAAGCCCGGTTAGAGGGCAGAGGAGAGCGTGTCTGCACCAAGGGAGCAAACCAGGCGGGCCCTGGGAGAGGGCGCCAGGAAGGGAACGCCCTGTGCGGATGTCACGGTGCCACGGGGATGTGCGGGCCACAGGCCAGCGGTGACGTCGACGGGAGTGGGTGGTCATGCGACGTGGCGTGGTGCAGGCCTTGAAGCGCAGAGGCTGGCACCCGGGCGTTTGGGCCACGTGCCCCAAGGGGCAGGGACAGCGCTGCTGGCGCTTTGGGGGTGCGGACCGGGCGTGGCGGCTGGGGTGGGAAAGGCGCTCACGCGGCCGTGGACCGTCTGGCTGCGGGTTCGGGCTCCCCCCAGTTACGAGCCACGTGACGCGGTTCCTCGGAGCTTCCGCTCCCCTGGCTTTCAGAACAGGCCAGGAACGTCCACCAACCGCAGAGGCCTGTTGAGACGAGCTTCATCTCTGGCCCTCTGGCCGCCGGGCCGCCCCCCACAAGTGACTGCTGCTACTCCGCACCTTCCGGCAATGAAGCCTGAAGGCAGAAGAGCTATTTTCAATAACTTCCTGGGGCTGGGGTGGCGTGTGAAGGGCTTGACAGCGGAGATCTCAACACCCCGCATGTACCTCGGGGCCTTCTCCGGGTTGATGATGCCCAGGGCAGCTATTAACTTCAGTCATCTGGCGAATTCCTTCTGTTTCTTTCCAGCCCCTCTCCTCCTCTCCCCTCAAGCCAGATTAAGGGATCCGTGTAGGAAAAGGCTACAGGGCTTTTTTCGCTGAGATCCCTTATCACTTGTAAGAGGACTATAGGATTTAGGAAAATGTAACCCGAGACTTCGGACTAACAGATGAGCGCACTCCATTAACTTCACACTCCCTGCAGGCTCTGGGTGAAGCTTTGCCATTCTGTTTGTCTAGCAGCAGCTAGTGCGAGCGTTTTATAGGACATGTGAAATTCCACTGCCCTTGAGTGACTTCACAAATTCCTTGCTGGCTTCCAAAAATGCTCTCATTAAAAGGAGCCATCAGGCAGTGGAGGCTGAGGCCACCGGGTGAGGGAAAGCTTGGAGCAGGCAAATGGGGGGGGGGTCGAGCCGGCGGAATCCAGGTATTAACTTCCCTCCCGACAGGTGTTCTGGCCTCTGGGGCCCCAGCCATGGCCAGAATTCTCCTCCTGTCCACCTTGTTCCATTTCCTCCCCTGTCCCTTTGTTCTTGACTCTGCTCTAAGTCTCTTCATGTTAAAGCCACGTCGTCTCCCACCAAATGATCAAGCAGCTATGTTTCCATCAGCTCTCTGGGCAGTTGTTAGCTACAAAAGAAACACTTATTTTCAGATAGAAAAATGTGTGGGAGAGAGGGGGAGGCATCTTGTCATTTCACTTGTATCATGTTTGGGTGGGAGACCGTGTTTGTGTGGACTTGCGATGACCTGACCTTACTGTGTTGGTTATGCACGCTGATGGGGAGCCTTGGCTGTGCCCCCCCACCGGGGTGCCCGCGTGTAGGGGCAGTGGGGCAGGAAGCGGCGCGATGTGGTCATCATCTGTGTCACCCCCCTCCCACGACCTCCTCTGGTCTTGCCATTCTTTCTCCATGGGGTCCACTTAGGCGCCAGCGCCTTCCAAGATTATCAGGGCAGTTTCTCAAGGCAACTCCAGCCCAATCGTATCTCCGCGAAGGACTGCCGCTTCTCCCACACAGAGGCCCGCTGGCCTACTTCTGCTGCATTCAGACAGGAACATTCCATCACAGCTTTGACTCGACATGTGCGAGTGTGAATGAGTCACTGTTCACCTCCGAAGTCTGGAGGCTCCCCGAATGCCCCTCACGCAGCAGGAGGGAGCCGGGGTGCCACAGCGACAGGCCTGGGAGGGAGCTCGCCTGGCCCAGGGAGGCCGTCACCTGCCAAGAAATCATTTGTCAAGAGTTCAAAGAAAATGAAGAAACCCAGTAGAACGGTCCAGGGACTGTTGTGGCAAAGGGAAAACAGCAAGCGATACAGTGAATGAGGAATGGCGAGAACTTCTGTTTCCAGGTGCTCAAATGAAGCTCTTCTAAGATAAAGAAGTGAGCTTCGCAAACCCTCAGGCCTTCTGCTGGGCTGATGCTGCTCAGAGGGACTGGACGTGGGGAGAAAGAAGGTCTTGCCCAACAGATCATAGGTCGTAAATTAGCTAAGAAACTCTGCCCGGTGTTATCCCCGAAACAGCCTCTCCTATCTATACTTGTCGTCTGATTTATTTGTTTCTCTGCTGCCTCTGGACAGTATTTTGGTAGCACAAGTCAATAGATGAGTTTTAGATTATACGGAGGTTTATTTATCAATGGCCTGTCTTCTGTGGGAAGATAACAGTGGGGTGCGTGTGCGCATTCTATAATTCATTGCTGTTGACCAAAGCTTGAAGTTCACTTTGGATTCCAGTATACAATACTGATGATTCCGATGAAACATGCATATTGTAACCGGTCAAAAATAGATTTATCTTTTTCATAAAATTCATTTTCGTTGCTGCTTCCAAGACCTTCTCAGGGCTCCTGGTGCCCCGCAGAACAGGGCACCTGGGTGTGTGAGTCCATCCAGTCCTGGTTTCTCTCCTGGAGGCCCTGTGGGAGTAAAGCTACACTCTGGGTATCCAGGCGCCGTCTGGAGCTAATCACATGCATATCCGTGTACATGTATGTAAGTACATACATGTAAGTACACGTGTATAAGAGTCTTTTGAAAGATTCTGCCCATGAAGGCAAGTAAGCTTTCGTTGGTGACTGTTTTTTCTTTCAAAGTCAGGTGGAAGATGGGAGAAAAGCAGCGTCCATAGTGTCTGAAGACTAAATAGAAAGGTTTGCAGGATAACCAGAAGTCCAAGGAGGGGGTGGGCGTGGAGGGGAAAGAGAAAGGGAAAGAGAAGCGGAAGTGGAGGCGTGAGGCAGAGGAGGTCCCCAAGTGCAGAAAGCACGCCCCAAGCCCACGCTCTGTGATCGAAAGCTGGACAGAGGGCGGAGGCTTGGTCCGGAGGGAGCGAGAGCAGCTGTGTGGGCTGTGATGGCTAGGAGGGCCTGCGGGGCGGGGCGGGGGGCAGGGAGACAACCTGGAGAGGAAGTGCTGGCAGAGTTCAGGTGCACGAGCACCCAAGGGAAGCCCAGTCGGGGGTGTCGTCGGAAGGTGAGAGTGAGCAAGCAGGCACCGCGTTCCGAAACCAGGAGATGAGATCGAATGGCCGTTGCCCGTGAGCTGGGGGGCGGCTCGGAAGAGCTTTGGGGGCCCTTTGAAAGGAGGATGAGCCAGTCCCAAGCTGGAGGCAGACAGGCACAAGAGCGCGGGAGCAGCGCGGGAAGGGGTCCTGTACCCCGGGACACCACCAGCCCAGGTCGGCCCCACAGCCGGCTGCCCACCCTGTCCTGGAGGCCCCCCACGGAAAACGGCCCCAGAGATGGCGGGGCTCATCTGATCTTCGTGGGAGACCTGTTTGCGCCAGCTGGGTGAGCACACCGTGCCCCCAAGGCTGGAGTGGCAGGAGTCTAAGCTCCGAGCCGAGCCACGGCACGGCCGCTGCTCATACTGGGGCACACAAGGTCTCGGCCACGGACGATCATTTCGCAGGTGCCTCTGCGGACCTGAGCGTCCCTCGCTGCGCCAGCAGTACGTGGCCCGGTGTTCTCCGAGTGCCTGGATTCTGAAGGGAGGCGGAGGGAGAGAGCGGAGCATTGGAATCCGTTGCCACAGTCCAGCTTTGCCCGCGACACCAGGGCTGGACACGACACCAGGGCTGGACGTGGCACCTGCCAGGCTCCGCGCCTGCACACGGGAGACCCAAGTCCAGCCTCCTGAGGCCTTGGCCTGGCTCATTCATTTTCACTGTGACTTTGCTCAGAGGAAGTGTATAATTCAGCGCCCAGAGGAGCTGCTTTTATGGAGACTCTGGGTCCTGCAGTCAGTCACATATTTCAAGTTGCATTTCAGGAAACGGATTCAGCCCAGCATGTCAACTATGAGTTACTCACTCTTACCTGCAGCTGGAGGCCGGGGTGGGTGGACCCCTTGTTGACGCAACGTGGACTTCACACCCCAGCGGGCAGTTCTGAAGATGGCCAGCTCGCTTTGATACGGTGCCACGGCGCCTCCATTAGTGCCTGGGTAGAAGGCAAACATCTGCTGGCTTTTATTGCCCATGTGTTACTTCAGATGCTCTGCCTCTTGATGACGTAAATCACTGGCATCAACCGAGTATTTCTAAAGACTTTTTGCCGTTTCTCTGAAATGATCCCTCTTTGCAATGGTTTGGGAGACAGTTGGCCCTCAGGTACCCAGAAATGACAAGGCTCATGTTTTCCTGACCTTTCACAAAGATGCCATGAGCGCAGCAGCACGCTGGTCGGCACGGCCTCCGCAGTCTTGGGGGTCTATGTGAGTGGCAGGGTCACAAAGGCACATTCGGTCAAGCGAAGCCTCCCCTTTCCGTCCAGCGCGCCCCAAGCCCACGGCCTGGTACGACAGCCCCATCCGGCCCTGTGTTTATCTGCGTGGCACCTGACCCCACGCCCCTCCCAGCGCACACCTGCCCTTGAGATAAGCTCCAAGGCCACTCGTCAAGGACTGGCTCTGCCCCAAGGCCACAGCATCGGTGGGTCCATCTGCCAGACTTGCCTGGCAAGGGAGGGTGTGAAGCTGAAATCGGGTCCAAATGAGGCAGAAACCTCCAACCAATAAGCCACAGGAAGAAAGCAGCACTTTTGAGATGTGGCTTCTGCCATCCAGGTTCCCTCAGGTTCCTAACACCTGCTGTAGCAGTTGCCAGTCAAAATGCAACTTTACAAGGGATTTTATTTACAAGGGAAATTGAGGGGGAAAACAGCAAGTCGAACAAAACGTCCTTAAAGCCACAAGTGGTCAGTTATCTTACCCCAGTCACCATTTTTAGTCCCAAAGGTCCCAAAGGCACATGGTTATGATGGTGCCCTTTGCCCCTCCACACCTAAGGCAGGCACTCTGCAAAGTCGTCTTTCTCCAGCATCTTCTCTTTGCTCCTTCTCTCTCCAGTGTTCCGAGCTGTGCCGCTTCTCCAAGGCTCTTCAAACGGCTTCAACAAATCCTGATGCAAAATCAGCATTCCAAATCCCTGGCCATCTCTAGGTACCAGCTTTCCATGCCACCTTGCTGCGGTGCCATGGGCTACCAGCCCGTCATTCTCATGTCCCCCCTTTCCCCAAAAGTCTCTCCTCTCAGCCAGGCATGGTGGCGCACACCTGTAATCTCAGCTACCTGGGAGGCTGAGTGTAGGGATCACTCAAGTCCATGGGTTCGCGACAACCCCAGGCAACATAGCGAGACCTAGTCTTTTTTTTTTTAATTTATTTATTTATATATATTTCACATTGTTTCAGTCCCTGTGGGTCACCCACCACCTCCCCTTCCCACCCGCTCCAGCTGGTCCCCATTCTCCCCTTGTGCAGTTTCATTTGGTTGACCATATATTAGTGAAACCATTTGGTTTCTGTCCCTTTCTGTCTGGCTCATTTCTGCTAGAATGATTTCTTCTAGGTACATCCAGGTTTCCATAAATTCATCAAATTTGTCATTTTTGATTGCTGAGTAATATTCCATTGTGTATATGTACCACATTTTTTTCATCCAGTCATCTGTTTTGGGGCATTTAGGTTGCTTCCATGTCCTTGCTATTTAAATTGTGCTGCGGTAAACATCCGAGCGCAGGTGTCCCTTTGTACCCACATATAGGTCTCTTTTGGGTAGATTCCCAAGAGAGCAATTGCTGGGTCAAATGGTAATTCCATTTTCATTAACTTGAGGGTCCTCCAAACAGCTTTCCATAGTGGTTGGACTAGTTTACATTCCCACCAACAGTGTAGTAGTGTTCCTTT
>PVHY01030435.1:0-13428 GCA_004024945.1 Uropsilus gracilis
CCCCACCCCATTGGTCCGTCCCCCCATATCCCCACCCGCTCACCCTCTCCTCCTCTGCGCGGATGTCCGGCATGGTGCTCAAGCAGAGGCCGATGGTCGTGACAGCTACGAAGGCAACGGATACGCAGGCGAAGAGCTTGCCGGCCAGCCCAGAGTGAGGGTCGTCCACCACGTCCAGCAGGCGCCGTGGGCCGCGCCCCCGCCGCCCACCTGGGCCCAGAGCACGCCCAGGGCTCCCTGGAGCCCCGCCCCTCGCCGGCTCCGCGCGCGCCTCGGCCGCCTCCTCCTCGCGGCGGCGCAGGCGGCGCAGGCAGCAGCGCTCCAGGTGCGCCTCGTCGATGCCCCAGTAGGCCAGCTCGTCGCGGAAGGCCAGGGCACACGGGCCGCGCAACAGCCGCAGCTTGCCGGCATGCAGCAGCGCCACGATGGCGCGGAAGGCGCACGGGCTGCGGTCGAAGAAGAACTCATCGCGGCTCACGTCGTAGTCATCGCACACGCGCAGCAGCTCGTCCAGGCCGCGGCAGGCTCGCAGGCGTTCGAGGCGCGCCAGGGGACAACGCACCAGCGCTGCCCAGGCCAGGCGCACGCGGCAGCCGCCCACGTTGATGATGACGTGCCGGCCGCGGCCAGGGGTCTCGGCAGGCCCGGGGAGCAGGGCCATGGCCCCCGTGCCGGCCCAGCCCCGGCCGCTCAGGACGTAGAGCCTGCAAAAGCAAAAAGGCCACATTAGACCTAGAGGTAGGGGTAGGAATCACATGCCCATCAGGCACCTCGGCCCCACCCGTTCCCCCCCACCCCCCTGCCCTCTGGAGGCCCGCATCTAAATGGGCCATTCTGCCTATAACTGGCACCCAGGCCTTCACTTCTCTCCGAGAAACAAAGGTCCCCCGAGGATGCAGCTTATTCAGAGACAGCCTGCTGCTGGGCCCAAGCAGGCCTTCCGGGAATGCGTGGAGGCCGCTCTGTGCCGGTATTCACCCACCGCACTCAGCGCCAGAGAGCAAGCACTGCAGGTCACCAGCGAGGGGAACTTGAAGGTAGGATAAGGGTAGGTGCTGCCCAGCTGGGGGGAGCGCCCTCTGCAGGGAGTCTCCACCAGCCTTGTGGCCAGGGCGTTTGCCTGACACCTCCTGTGAGCACTTGCACTCCCCGCGCTGTGTGGAAGTGGGGTGCTGACCAGCAACCGCATCAGAGCCGCTTGGAGGAGTGCCCAGAACTCAGACCCCCCGGGTGGCTACTGTCCCCTTGGGGTCTCCTTGACATGGCACTCCGGGTCAAGTCTGTGAGACAGACCCTTGCAGCCAGGCAGCCCGGGAACAGCCCAGCCAACCAGGGAAGAGGCAGCCTGCCCGCAAGTGTTCTCAGCACGCAGTCCTCCCGGGACTCTAAACTGCACTCCCCGCCCCTCCTGGCATCCCGGGCATCCGGAAACCATTTGCTGAGAGGCTTCAAAAGTTTCCCTCTGTTAGTGAACATCTGGGAAGAAAAAAAGCCCGGTGGGCATGACTGACGGGAGTTCGGAAAGGAACGGATGCATCAGCAGTGGGGCCCTGTGAGGCAGAGCCGGCAGAGCCAGCGGAGCCTGGCTGCCACCAACTACAAGGTCTCTGCTCCCGCTCAGCAGCCACAGTGCCCAATGGGTCAGCACC
Organism: Uropsilus gracilis; assembly: GCA_004024945.1. NCBI lineage: Eukaryota > Metazoa > Chordata > Mammalia > Eulipotyphla > Talpidae > Uropsilus > Uropsilus gracilis. The sequence goes on from PVHY01030435.1 coordinate 1,650, forward strand.
TGGTGGGTTGGCACCAGGCAGGTTGGCATGGGGGGCTGGCATAGCACCAGCTGAGTCCGTGCCAGGAGTCAGCACGGGGTGGGACAGCATGGTTGGCACCAGGTTGGCACCAGGTAAGATTGGTAGTGGGTGGGCACTGGCTCAAGGGCCACCCACCTCCCTCACCATGTGCCCAAGGCCACCTGCTAGCTTGCTTCTGGAATTAGAAGCTGCCAAAGGGCAGTGTCTGTCAGAAGCCTTACACAGAGGGAGATGTTCGCCTGTGGGAGACAGCAAGCATCAAAACAATGCCTCACCTGGGAAGCTGGGAGGCAGGGTGGGAAGGAGCTGTGCTGGGCATCTGGGGCTCATGGAGGCTCAGGTCCTGTGGGTCTGGAATGCCAGCCACGCTGGCCTGTGTTCTTAGCCGGCACCAAGCCCCCAACAGGGCCTTGGCTCAGCATGGCCCCTCCCTGCTACCCCCCACTTCTCAGCATTAGTGGGTCAGCTGGCTTGATTTGCTTTACCTCCAGGCGGTCAAGACTTGCCACCCAGCTATTTGATGACCACTAAGCTAATTGGCATGGAAATCAGTGGCCACACAAGGCCGAAAACAGAGAATTTGTAAAACCGATATTCATAAAAGTCACAAAGCAAGCAACAAGTCCACTGAGCCCCAAGGAGGGCGACTCCTGAGTCGAGGACACGGAAGACACTTGGCTCACGTGAAAGGCAGGGGCTCAAGGGTGGCGGCTGGCCCCTAGGAAGGGCAGCAAATGGGACAGGTCCTGGGAAGCCTAGGCCGAACTCCCTGGACAGAGATGGGAAAAGTGGTTGTTTTAGATGCGCCCCAAGAACCCAGAGATGACACAAGAATGGCAGTGGGGAGACAGGCTGCAGGGAGCTGGCCCTTAGTGGGTGTGTGTGGTAGTGGTGGTGGCAGGGGCGGCGTGCTGGGATGGAGGTAGACAGGCTGCTGGCTGAGTCCAGTTGGGGGGCAGGAGGAGCAACTGAGGAAAAGGGAGGAGAGCCTGAGATCTGGGGGTTCAGTGAGCCGACCAGCCAGCCTGGTGGGCTCCTGGAGAGAGCAGGGGGGTGGGGTATGTGAGGGCAAAGAAGAACAGAGCAGGGGAGAAATACCCAGATGGGATGGGAGCGTGGACTGCACAGAGTAGCGAAGGGGACTTGGGCAACAGGCTTGTCACCAGACCACCTCTGCCCCCCAAAAGCCATGTGTGGACCCCAAGCTGAGGCCGGCGTTTTTGCAGTGAGGCGTCACTGACACACAGTGATTTGGCTGCAAATTCAGGACTCGAGGAAGTGACCACAATACATCCGTTTAGCACGCGGCCACTCTTGGGTCAGCAGCACCAGGCAGCGGGTCACAGACCCGGATGTGGCTTCTGGTGCCTGTTACTCTCTCCCTGCCTTTCCCCTCCCCTGGTAGCCACCAGCCTATTTTCTAGCTCTCCAATTTACCTTAGTTTTGTTTTCTAGACTCTACATACATGTGAGGTCATGTATGTATGGACTCAGCATGGACCTGCAGGTCCAGCTGCGTTGTTGCCAGTGCAGGATTCCACCCTTTCACACTGTTGAGTGGTGTTCCAGGAGCCATTGCCCGCTCCGGTGGGTAGACACCCAGCTCCTCCTGCCCCTTGGCTGGGCTGCAGTGAGCGGGCGCGGGCATCTCTGAACCATGCCGCGCTGGCCCCAGGTAACACCCAGGAGGGGATCTGCTGCTCGGTCCCAGGTCTACTTTTGCGGACCTCACCTCACATTGTCTGCCGTGGTGGCTCACCCACTACACTTTCCACAGCTCACCCGCACTTCCTGTGTCCTGTCGTCTAGCCACTCCCGGCGTGAAGTGATGCCTCACGAGGTGTTCCCTGGCAGCGGTGGCAGAGATGCATTGTGCATCTCCTCTGAAAAAATGTTCTTCTGCCCAGGTTTTCACTGGACTTTCACAAGTTTTTTATACAGTTTGGTTGTGAGCCCTGTCCTGACATACAGACACCTTCTCCTACCCAGAAAGTAAGACTTTCGCTGTCCTCATGGCGACAACCGAGACGATTACAAACACTAGACAGCTGGGCACGGTGGCTCGTGCTTGTAAGCTTCTGCCTATGAAGCGGCCGGGGCTAGGGATCGCGGTTCGAGCCCCGCCTGGGGCTTGTAGTGAGACCTAGTTCCAAAAAAATAGCTGGGCGTGGTGGCGTGCGCCTGTAATCCCAGCTACCTGGGAAGCTGAGGCTGGGGATTGCTTGAGTCTGTGGTACCCCGGGCAACGAGAGCCTGCGGTTCCACGGGCAAAAATAGCGAGACCTAGTCTCAAAACAAAAAAATGAACAAACAAAAAAAAAACCAAACACTAGACAGCAGCTAGATGAACTAGTTTAAGTAATTAAATGAAAAAAAAACTGCTAATAAAGAATTTCATATGTGTCAAAACTATGCTGCAGGAATGAAAGGGGAATGAAGACATTCCTGGGTAAACAAAAGCCGGGGCCTTGTCCCAGCCGCTGCCACTGGGGACGCAGGAGGGGTGTCCCAGAGCAGAGGGGAGTGGGGCCGGGGCTGTGGTGTGGTGGCTGCAGCTCCCCTCAGTCACACGTAGTCTCTACCGACCAGCTGACCCCCAATGTAGAACACAAAGCCGGGAGCGGGGTGCGGGAGCTGCCGTGTGCCTGGGGTTCAGAGCTGCTCATCTTTCCCCGTGTGACTTCAAGACAGTGCATGGGGCAGAGACTCTTAAGTCTGCGCTGATGGAGGTGATGGATGTGATGTGTAGAATGGTCACTGTGGCGACAGCGTGTGCGGAGGGGGGAAAAGGAGTGACGTCTTGGGGGCCTAACGCCAGGCTGGCGTTGCTGACACTGTCACGGATGAGAACGTTAATTGCAGTCCCAGAGCAACAGCTGAGGAAGTGAGTAAAAGTATGCCGGGAAAGTCAAGAAATAAAATGACACAGCAAGGAATATCTATTCAGCACAAAAGCTGGTAGCCACAGGGGAGAAGATGTGGGACAGAGAACAGCCCAGTGGAAGGAACCTGCTTCACTGGAGTCCCTGACATGGAAGAAGCAGGTTCAGGCCAGACGTCACATGCAAGGCTGGCAAAGTAGTCCAAGGGGGTGGTATGTCCTGAGCTTCTGTCAGGGGCAAAAGCAGCATATCAACAGAGGTAGCAGGAAGAAACTGGGCTGGCCAACCAGTGGCTGGCAGAGTCCACCCTCAGCATGTCAGAAGGGGACCCCATCCAATGTCTACTCCACCAGAAGAGCTGTGCTCTATACAGCAGAGGGACAGCAGGTGCCTGCCAGGGAGAATCTGGCCCCTGGGCACCATGCCCTGAGGGTGGCCCACGGCCCTAGCAAGCAAAGGAGATGGGCCTTGCGCCCAGCACATCACTGATACTGGGAGTGAGATCGAAATAACAACAGCACATCTGAGAAGTTCAGCCACATGCATGAAGAAAGCTGCACCACAAGTCACTGGTGAGTGGCGAGCAGAGATGCAATCACCAGGGAGATGGGAAAATGCTTTGAGGCAGGTGGAGGTGGGAGCGGGGCCAGTACCCACTGGGGCTGCACTCAGTGGGTATCCACCCAACTTCATGGCTTTTTGTGGGAATGATGAGGGCTGTAGACTTTCATTTTCACTTCCCCTGCTGCCACCCCAGGGTCCTCGTTGCCCTCGCTCCTTAACCCCAGTGCCTCGTGCACTCCTCTATGTCCCTGAGTTTCTGTGAATGCTTCACCTTTTGTCACCCACAGTGTTGCCACCTGGTGTCTGTCTGTCCTTCTGACCTGCCTCACTTGCTCTGGGTTCCTCCGCACACCCTCCGTTTTGCTAGAAGGGGTGACCGTTCACCTCTTTTGTGGGTCAATCGCTGGCCGGCAACCTTGGAGCACCCACATGGAACAGAAAACAGTCTCACACAGTAGCTTAGCCTGGTACCCTAGGAAACAGGAGTAGCAGAGCAAGTCAGATGCAAATCAAGCAGAAGTAAAGGTTGGAGATAAAAGAGGAGACAGAAAATGACAAATCCAGGAAAGCTAAGTAGTTTCCTCAAAAAGACTGACATAGCCTTAGATTGATAAAGAGAAGACCCGAATTACCAAAATCAGAAATGCAAGCAGTTACTATTACTGGCCGCAAGGAGAGAAAACTGTAAACAACTGTATATCAACAAATTAAAACTCAGATGAAATGGCTAAATCCCTGGAAACATAAGACACTGAAACTGACTTAAGGAAAAATAGAGAATTTAAATAGACCTGATAAGTAAAGAAATGGAATCAGTAATGAAAAAAAAATTCAAAATAGAAAAAACAGGGGCCAGATGGTAGATTCTACCAAACATTTAAGAAAGAATTAATCCCAGTCCTCCTCACACTTGTCGGAAAAACAGAAGAGGAGGAATCACTTCCCGGCTCACCCCCGAGAGACAAACGCATCTGTGGGCCTGGAATGAAACCCCCAGGCGCAGCCAGACGGGGAGCAGGGCAGGGCCGGTGGAGCTGGGAGCCTTCAACCACTGGAGGTTGGAGGTTGGAGGCTGGAGGCGGCCACACGACCTGTCCATGGTCACAGGCGGGAGACTGGGTTCTCACCTCTGTATCAGGAACGGGATGGGACAATGTGGTCATCCCTCCCATTTCTTGAAAGAGAATAGAATTGGAGAGAGAGGGCCGGGCACGGTGGCTCATGCCTGTAAGCTTCAGTCTATGAAGCGGCCGGGGCTAGGGATCGTGGTTTGAATCCCGCCTGGGGCCCGTAGCAAGACCTAGTTCCAAAAAATTAGCTGGGCGTGGTGGCACGCGCCTGTAATCCCAGCTACCTGGGAAGCTGAGGCTGGGGATTGCTTGAGTCTGTGGTACCCCAGGCAACGAGAGCCTGCGGTTCCACGGGCAAATATAGCGAGACCTAGTCTCAAAAAAAAAAAAAAAAAAATTGGAGAGAGAGAAAACATGCCTTTGGGCTGCTCTATCAGCATTATGGACCCCCCCTCGGGACCAGGTGGGGAGGACACAGGCAGACCAAGCCGAGGAAGGTTGGGCTTACTGTGGGAGCCCGGCAGCTGTCTGGGCAGCATGGATGCCCATGGGCACAAGAATCAGCTCACTTTACACTCTGTGCACAAGCGAACACCAATTGGACCAAAGACCGGGATATAAGCACCAACGTTCTAAAACACACTTGTAAGGAACATGGGGGAATACCCCGAACTCTGGTGAGGCAGCGACTCATGATCGCAAAGATGCAATGGAAGGAGGCCAGATGAGACCCCTGGTGGTGGTGCCTCAACAGGAAGGGCACATTTAGGCAGTGGGTGGCTGCTCAGGCCGGTGCTAAGGAGGCCACGCCCAGCATGGGAACAGAGGCCGCCTTCTTTCTGCACCAGAGTGAACCATCCTGCTGGCAAGCGAGCCAAGGACGTGCACAGATGCTTCTCTGAAGATGCAAACATGCCCCAAAGAGCCATAAACTTGCTGTGCACGCAGACCCAGTGGGAGCTCAACCACCAGGGTAGGGTGTGGGCAGGGGATCTCCTGGAGGCACAAACATGGGTGCAACAGGCTGCAGGTCCAGCAGGGTTCCACTGCTCAGCCTTCACCCTTTCAGGAGGAGGTGGGTCCTAATCCCGGCCTGAGGTGCCACAGCTCTCAGGTCAGTGGGGTGGAGGCCCCTGGCTGCAGGCGTGTACACCGTAGGCCCCCAAGGATAGGAGTGGACGGAAGCCCCAAGGTGGGGCCAGCTGGACGCTTACTCAACATCAGAACCCACAGGCTGGGGCCCTAGGGAGAGGCAGAGGACAGAAACCAAGGCTTGCAGCCTCAAGCTGGGATGGTCGGACTAGAGCACCGAGCACTGCACGCCAAGACCCAGGGCTGGAGCTGGGCCACAGACAAGGCGGCAGTCAGGGCACACAGACCTGCTGGTGGGGGCAGGGATGAGTGGAGGTGGCCCTCAGCACAGGACTCCTCTGCACAAAAGCGTGGATGCCCGTGTCCTGCAGGCCTGACCTGGCCTCGAGCTGTCAGGGCAGAAGGCAGGGTCTATGCCTCCAGCCAAGGGCACCCAGGAAAGGCACTCACGTCTACCAGGTAGTCAGACACTGAGAAACCGGTAGCACAGGGCTGAGATTCCAGTCTGGGCTACTCAACATGGAGATACTTATCCCATGGGGGGCATCCCCCTGAAGGTGGGTTTCCTGCCCAGAGGGCCTGCAGGTGACGCTGGCCAGGCCAATCTGGAATACCCTACTGGCACCAGCAGGTGAGAGCCAAGGTTGCCTCGGCACACAGACCCTACAGAGTCCCAGCAGAGGCAGACTCAACCCAGGCTGGGGTTGGGGGTGGCCCATGGCCGAGCCCCCCATGGACACATGCAGTGTCCCCTGTGGAGATAAAGCCACCAGCCTACACGGTAACCCCACAAGGAGCAGCACCGGAGCCAATATCCTTAGACTGGCCAGGAGCAGGACACAGGGACACCCAGCCAGAGGCAGTGTCTTGGACAGGCGGCTACAGGCGAGGTGGGGCCAGTGTCACCCCACGAAGGCAGCGCCAGCATGTTTCCCAGGAGAGGAGGCAAAGGCAAAGTGGGAGCATGGCCCTGGAATGCCTGTGTCCCCTGGGGAAGGAACATGGTGAACATGCCCTTGTCCTTGGGGGGCCCTGCAGCCTTCCAGCCCCTGCCAGCCCTGCTGGCAGCCCTCCCAGCCTCTCACCACCCTGCACCCACCTGCCTGCCTGCCCAATATCTCCTGTCTGAGCCTCTGCGATGTCTGCCCTGATGTCAGTCAGCTGAGGGCTGTGCTCCAGGCCCTGGATGGGCCAGCCTGTAGGGGGTCAGGTTTCCTGTCCCCACCTGCTGGGCTGGGGCCTCAGGGGAATGTGTCCCTAGTGCAGGCCACAGCCTCAGGGGCTACGAATGTGCCCTAATTTGGAAATGGGGTCTTGGCAGATGTCATCGCTTACAACAAAGTCGCTGGAGTCCTTACAAGGACAAGGACACCAGGACGGGCTGCATGACAGAAGGCAGATGAAGGGCCCTCAGGAGTAGAGGGGCAGAGACCCTCCCCAGAGGCCTAGGGGTAGGGAAGCCTGGACACACTCTGTGCCCTACTAGGGTAGGTCCTGGTGCCGGAGGTCTCAGGATCAAGCAAGTGGGAGCTGCCCCCGGCCATTGAGGCCACCTGCTCCCCAGGGTGGTGCTAGGGGCCCGCCCACTCACCCCAACACCCCACCCTCTGCTGAGTGGGCTGTCCTGAGGGGATGGGGTTACGGGGGTCAGAGGGTGGCTTGCAACCCTCCTGCCAGGATGCCCCGCCCCTGCAGAGCAGGCTGGTCTTGGGGTTCGCAGGCATCAGTGGGGCCTCCGGGCCAGCTGGCTCGACTGACGCTTGAAGACCAATGCTCTGGATTCAGAGCCTTTCCCACATTGTGTACTGGGCTCAGCCCACAAGCCGCATCCCAGAGGTGCTGTTTCTGCCTGGTGGGGTTCCTGCCCCCACTGGCTGACTGCTTCTTCCCCTTCCTCTCCTCCTGCTGCTTGAGGGCTCCTGTCCAGCTCCTGTCCAGCCATGAAGATCAGCACAGTAGACACAAGGACAGTGGGCAAGTGGCCTGTAGAGACTTCTGCCACAATGAGAGCACACAGTAGGGCGTGGGCAAACACAGTAGGATTGGTTCCTACCATCTGCCTAAGAAAATCCTGGATGAAGACAAAGCTCAGCTGATCCACGAACAAAGGTAGCAGGAGTGGCCAGCTTTGAGAACACATATCCTAGCGGCTGAAGGTGAAGGCAGGTGGTCCTGGGGCCTCCTGGTCAACAGTGTGGCACTGCCTGGCCATGAAGCTGTTTACCTTTCGTGTGGGGCGCGATGCTCAGCTACACACCAGTGCTGCCCAGCTGGAAGCCTGCTGCTTGGATCTGTGTGTGGCCATGTCACTGACGGGAGACTGCTTGTCCAGTTGTCCAGTTGTGGCATTTGAATCTCACTCACAGTCTCCATGTCCAGAAGCACTCTATGCCAGCTAGCTGAGGACTCGTGCCCAGGAAGGTGCATCTGCAGCACAGTTGATGCTTTACTTTGAATTGTGAGATTGGGGCGGGCCAGAGCACAAGAACCTGGGTGTGATAGCCTCTGGGCACAAGGCAGCCCTCCAACTCCAGAGTGGCCTATCTTCTCAGCAGTGACTGCACCTGCCCTGAATCCTGCAGCACCCCCCCCACTCCCTGCCCCTGATAACCCTGACCCACCCCATTCTCCAGCCCAACCAGTCCAAGCCTGGTCCCACGTGTGAAAGCACACAGTAGGGCTTGGGCATACATAGTAGGGCTTGGGCACATAGAGTAGGGCTGGTGCAGGCTTGTCTCAATTCCAAAAAAGGGTCCCACACCCTTTCTATCTCACCCTGCCAGCCCCCTCCCCCATTCTGGTTGCTCCTGTGCCCACCCCCCACCCTCAGCAGCAACGGGGAGCCCCCCAGGGTGGGGCTCCTCACTTAGCACAATCCTGGGGATTCATGCCTGCTGCTGCAGTGTTCTGTGTCCTGAGAGTTTTAGTCATGAATGGATGTTGCATTTCAGCAAATGCTTTTCTTAATTAGCTGCACACAGTTCAGGCATCTCATTTTCCTTTTTCTCCACTGGAAATCTTATTTTACTCCCAGTAGCCAGGTACAAGCCTCCTTTCCCTCCATGTATCTCATGCTGGCAGTGTGAGGTCTGGGCCTCTGGGCTCTTCCACAGAGGGGGGTGCTCCCCCTGCGGTTTAGGGAGGTGGGTGGCCAACAGTTGCTCAAAGCCCAAGGTACCCTCAGGTGGCCCTGTCATCAGCTTCTTCCCCATCCTCCCGAGACTCCCCCTGGGACAGAGGTACTGAGCCACCCCCTCAAGGGGAAGCCCCAAACTGAAAGCCAGTTATGAAGCGGATCTTGTCAGCTACTAATTCCTCTTGCTGCAGAGACAGGTTACAATGAAATCAAATCAAAGCAAAGAGATGCTTTTCCCTAAAAAGTCACTTGATTTGCACCAGTGGCATGTACTGAGCCTGAGTGCCCTCAAGCCCTGGTCAGGGCCTCCCCTGCTGGGCACACTGTCCACAGGTGCATATGTGAGCACTCAGGCATTTCAGAGGGTGCAGTGGGGTGCAGGCCAGCTGCTCTCTTTCCAGGGTAGCCAGCTCAGCCCTGCTGCTCCATGAGGCCCAGGGCACCCCCCTGCCACATCAAGTCAGCAGGGAGCAAAGGTGGAGAAGACCCGGGGCAAGCCCCTCCAAGCCTGGAGAGCCTGGAAGGGGGGACCCGATGGGGTTTTAGCCCCATCCACCAGTGGATGGTTGTAGCATGGGGCAGCCATCTGCAGCCCAGATTGGCCAAGGCATTTGCCCCCAGGTCCCAGTCCAAGAGGGGATTCGGATGGCACATGTACAGACATCTGGGCCCTGCCACTACACAGGGAGGTACCAGCAGAGGGAGGGGTGGGTGGGGGAGGGGGGTGGACAGGCTGCCCCTTCCATTTCACCTTCTAGCTAATCTTCAGGAGGAGCAAGAACATATATAACACAAACCCCATCATAAAATGGGTGGGGGACCAGGTAAATATTGACCACAAGCCTGAGCTGGACACAGTGGATGGATAATCAAGAGAACCAGTGCATGCGAGACAGAAGAAGTAACTATGGAAACACGATATCACGAAGTGCACCTATGCACTCACCGGGTCTGGAAGACCCAAGACCTCATTTCGCAAATGTCTTCTAGGAGAGCAAGGCTCCCCTCCCCACACTATGGGAGAGGAGAGGAAGGCCAAAGACTGGGGGCATTAGCCCCACAGCAAAGCTGGAAGCTGAGACAGAGGAAATGATCTACAATGGCCATTCACAGATGCCTGTATCCACAGAGAAACTTCTTCACTGACACTGGCTAGTTCTGATGCCAGAACCATAAGTTAAAGCAGCAAAACAACAGAGATTGGATTGGAGAAGACAGACTCCAACGAGAAAGCATGGATAGACCACAAATAAATATAGACTGGCCGCCCAGTGCAAACTTAAGACTGAAAGCCTACCATTAAGGCTCACCTGGTTCCAAGAACACAGTCCCTCACCCAATGAAAGAATACTACCGCAGGAAAGAAAGACGAATGGACTTAACACAGACTAGCAAACAACAAAGAGTGGAGTGTGAGAGAATGGAGGGGGCGCTGGATGGAGGGGAGGTATCCCAAAAGCCATTTACTGAGATTTATTTTAAAGAATAAAAATAAATAAAATTTAAAAAAATCTCTTTTCTAGAATTATTCTTAGAATATCAGCCACCTCAAATGGTTCCACTTTCCCTAGGAGGACCTGGGGTTTTAAGACTGACCTCCTTACATTCCCCACAGACCTATGGAACACAGACCCCTCCATCCCAGCAGCCTGTGACCCCCCACACTGGAAGCTCTCCCCAACCTGGACCTCCCCCCCAACCCACACAGCCTCCCTCCACTTGCACCTCTACCCCCACCTGCACCTCCCTCAACCCTCATCTGTACCTCCTCCACATTTGTACCTCCACCTCTACCTGCACCCAAACCCACACCTTTACCCCAACTTGTATCTGCATCCACTCCCTCATATACTGTACCAGCACTTCTAGGGGCACCCCCACCCACATCTGCATCCACATCCATCCAGCATCACCCACACGCTCACCACCCCACACCAGCTGACCATAAGTGCTCTCAGATGGCATGGGGTGCTCCCAGCATGCCTGCCTGACTTTGGGATCTGCAGTAGTGAGCCCAATATCCTCTGCGGTCATGGAGCTGGCTGTCAGTAGGTGGATGAGAGGGGATAAGAGTCTGTGAGTGGACACTGCCCTGCATAGATTGGCCTACTCAGCCTTGGGGCACCTGAAGAACTCTGGCCAGCACCACCTGGGTCCTGCTAGGAGGGGGCTCTGGGACCTGCAGTGACAGAGATGGAAGCTCTTACTCCACGAAGTGTGAAACTGACCTTGAGACCTCTACGGGGTAGTTTGGGGTGAACTGGGGTGCTGCCCTGAGCATCTTCAGTTTGGGCAGTGTGTACCAGGAGAGGAGGGCTGGCTGGGCTCGTTGGCCCCTGCTGCTTAGCTCCAGCCATCCAGGCTTCCCCAGAGGGGCTCCTCTCCTAGGGGAAGAGGTGCTGTCAGTGGGCAGCTCCTAGCCTCCTACCTAAACACTGGCAACTGGGCATCAGAGAAAAGCTATAGCTAGAATCACAAATGCCCTTCCCGGCCTCCCTAGGGACACACCAAGGAGTGACAGGGCTCAGAAGCCCATGATGATGTGAGGGTAGGAGACACAGGCTGGGTGGGCGGAGGCACAGACTTGACAGGGTGACAGTGGGGTGTGGACATGGGGTACAGTGGGCCGGGGTGCAGATAAACTGACTAGGGGCATGGGAGGTGGGGAGCATGGAAGGCAGGGTAGCATAGGCTGGATGGGGGCCCAGAGAGCGGGAGGTACACGGGGGAGCACAGTGGATGGGGGTGCAGGCCAGCAGGTCCCTGGGGCTCAGGAGCACCTTCTTCCAATCAGCTGAGGAAGGTTCCCAGAAAGGTGCCCGGTTGTTGGTGGCCCAGCTGAGCCCGAGAAGGCACCGACCACGTGGCTGCACACTCCTGGATTTGGGTCCGGTTGTCAACGGGCTGAGAGGAGCCTAGGCTTCTCCAGATTTAAGGTCTATAAATACCAGAGAGGATGGAAAAGCGAGGAGGCGTGGTATTTTGGAAAACAGCAAAAGAGAGTGGGAAGATTG
>PVHY01030436.1:0-13426 GCA_004024945.1 Uropsilus gracilis
AAAAAATTCTTATAAAAGACACTAAAAAAATAAAAGAACAACTTTAAATGTGTTCAAAGAGGTAAAGGAAAACACTTCAAAAAATAAATCAGGAAGGATATGAAAATAAGATCAAAGAGTAAAGGAAACCGATAAATTATAAAAATGAATAAGACAAATTACAAGACTGAAAAGTACAATAACTTAAATTGAAAAACCACTTTTGGAGTGCAACACCAGATATGACCAGAAAGAAAGAATAACTTCAGACTTGGGGAAATAGCAATACCAATATACAATACTGTGTTTTTGGTGCGGCATACCAGCTTCATTTCTTAAGATATTTTTAAAACTTGCAGGCCAGAAAGATTCATCTGTGAATTCTATAAAACATTTAAAGAAGAAATTATACCAATTCTCTCTCACCTGCCAGGAGATACAACCAGAGGGAAGCAGCAGTTCTCCTGCCGGCTGGAGACCAAGTGTCGTCTCTCTTCACCCATTTTCCTCTGTGCAGGACAGCGCCCCTTGCGCCCCTCGGGCCCCTGCACCCCTGAAGGAGATCCTCCTCGAGGAGCAACTTCCTCCCTTGCAGCAGCAGCTCCCCGCTGCCTGAGACCCAGCAAATAGGTGCTTCTCTTTGCTATCCACCCCCCTTTGTAGGGCTGCCCCTCTGTACCTCTGCAGCCTCTCTTACCAAACCTTCCCTTCAGAGGCAGCCCTTTCTTTTAAGATATGTATTATTTCTTTTGTTTTTTAAATTAATTTATTTAACGTGGGTAGATAGTTATTAAGGTACCTCCACCTCCCTTTGACACCCCCTCCAAACACTCAAACCCTCTTTCTTTGTTAAGTCCATTAGTCTCTTTCCTGGGGCAGCTTTTTCTGGGTGAGGGGTTGTGTTCTTGGGACATACATTCTGTGCTGGTAGGTTTCAGTCTTATCCTTGCTCTGGGTAGCCAGTCTGTGCTTATTTGTGGTCTATCAGTGTTTTTCTGTTATTGGTTGTCTTTCCACTCTGTTCTCTGTGCTGTTTTGTTGCTTCTTCGCCTTATGTTCTGGCATCTGGTTTAGGGGGCTTGTCCCAGTCATTGTTAGTAACGGAGTTTCTCTGTGGGTACAGGCATCTGTGAATAGTGATTGGAGATCACCTCCTCTCCCTTCGTTTGCCTCTTACTGTGAGGCCGATGCCCTGACTCTGTGGCCTTCCTCTCCCATGGTATGGTGAGGGGCAGCTTGCCTTAGATGATATCTCGGAAATGGGATTATGGCTCATTCATTCCCGGTAGGCTTGTAGGTGTGTATCCAAGATGCCTTGTCCATATAGCAGTTTTACCAGTCCCACATGCACTGGTTCTCTCCATAGTCCATCTCTTGCATCCTCCTCTAATGCGTGGGTTGGATGTTTATGTGCTTCCTCACCCATCCAAGACAATGTTTGCATTATTTGTACACTTATTTTTCTTCCTGAGGACTAACTAGAGAGTGAAATAGAGGGGGGCCGGATGGCCATTCAGGTGCTGCCTCAACTCCCCCAGGAATGGGAGCGTGACCAAACCATGCTGGGACCCTCTGGGCATGCAGTTAACTGCACCATGCAGTTACCCAGTGGTGGACGGAGGCTATGACCCCCAATCAGACACCCCCCACTCAGAGGTTCACCAGCAGAGAAGCCCATCCCAGGGTTCCACACACCTTTGCCCCTGCTGGGAAAGGGGCCCTGACAGCTGAGGTCCTTGGGCGTGCAGGCAGCTGTCGGTGGCCCACCAATGGCGGGGTCTAGGCCCCACCCTGGCCCCATCACTAGCTCCTCCCAGAGGGGACACGGGGGCCTGGATGGCCATACAGGTGTGGGGCAGCTCTTTCTGCCCACTGTGTCTATGCCAGTGTCCTTTATTCTCTTCTTCCCTTTTATAATAAACCTACCTTATAAAGGTAGAAAGAAAGAAAGGAAGGAAGGAAGGAAGGAAGGAAGGAAGGAAGGAAGGAAGGAAGGAAGGAAGGAAGGAAGGAAGGAAGGAAGGAAGGAAGGAAGGAAGGAAGGAAGGGAAACGGAATACTTCCTAATCCACTCTGAACCCAGTATTACCTTAATGTCAAAACCCAACAAGACATTAGTATAAGAAAATTACAAACCAATATAGATCAAAGATCAAAGAATAGATCTATTATAGATCTATAGATTAAAGAATCCTCAACAAAGTATTAGTAAATCAAATCCAACAATGCATAAAAACAATGCAGCACTCTCAGTGGAATTTTCTCAGATATGCAAGGTTGTTTTCGACATTACAAAACCAATTCACATAATCCATTTTATCAACAGGCTAACAGAGGAAAATCCCATGAACATACCAGATGCAGAAAAAGCATTCACAAACTCTAACACCCCGCTCATGATGAAAACTCTCAGTAAACTATGAATATAGGGGTACTTTCTCAACTTGAAAACATCTGAAAAAATCTACACTCAAATATATTTAATGATGAAAACCTAGCTTTCCCACTAAGATCAGACACAAAGCAAGAGTTGGGAGTAGGAGGGAAAAGGAGTTCATTGGCATGATCTGAAAAAGTTTGGGAAAGAGGCTGTACGTGGTGTTATTGTAATCGATGCCACTACAGTGTACATTTTAAAATGGTTAAAAATGGCCATGTTTTACCCAATCAAAAATGCTCTAATGCTTAATGATGGGATGCATTCTGAAAAATGTGTCAGTAGGATATGGTGTCACTGTGTGACCATCACAGATTGTACTTCACAAACCTAGCTACTACAAGCCTAGGCTGTATGTAGGAATACTATGTGCTGCACACATAAATGCCACTAAAATGTTGTAAAGACACCAAGACCTCTGCCCTTACGGAATAAAGAGGGGGAATGGAAAGCAACCTCTGAGAAAAGAAGGGTGTGTTAGTTAAGAGGAAAGTTATCTTTCTTATAGGAAAGAAGCATGTTTGAGATAGTAACGTTAAAAGAGAAAGCTTATACAGCATCTATTTGAGTTCTTTCTCTGACCATGGGAAGCACAGTGGAGGAAAAGGCATACATACAGTGAACACCTCAGACCGAGGCAGCCCAGGTCTCTAATTGGCACAAGAGGTTTATGAGAGCACATCCCACCTACCTGAAGCCACCTTAGGTTGGTTGCCAACAATGCCAACAGTTCTCCCGTTCATTCTTGCAAAACCAACAATTATATTCTTGGCATAATTGGGCATGATCTCAAAAAATTCTCGCTCATCAACAACCTGCAGGGATAAATTAACTCCTAAGCTCAAAACAGTAAGGAATAAGATACCATAGCACTGCAGAATTACAGATACACTATGCAGCTGGGCACAGTGGCTCGTGCCTCTAAGCTTCAGCCTATGAAGTGGCTGGGGCTAGGGATCGTGGTTCGAGTCCCGCTCGGGGCAACACAGCGAGACCTAGTCCCAAAAAATAGCTGAGCATGGTGGTGCACACCTGTAATCCCAGCTACCTGGGAAGCTGAGGCTGGGGATTGCTTGAGTCTGTGGTACCATGGGCAACATGAGCCTTCAGTTCCATGGACAAAAATAGTGAGACCCAGTCTCAAAAAAAAAAAAAAAAATACAGACAAACTATGCAATAGAGCTACAGGGTTAAGCAGCTCCCACCCAACTCAGCTTCTCCACGGAAGCAGGACAACAGGCATAGAGCACCTCCACCTTGCTGGAGTGTCTTGCACACTGGCAGGGGGGGATAAGCCAGTGCAGTCTTTTGTCAAGGTTCTGAGTTTGTAATTATTATATTTGATTCTAAATCATCTCAAACTTACATAAAAATGTCCAGAATAGTACAAAAGATGCATATACCTTTCACTGAAATTTCCCTGTGGGGACAGGACCCCTTCTCTACACACCATGGAGTACCTTTAAACCCCCTGAACTCTACTCAACCTGAATCCATCCTTGAATCCAACCAGCCCTCAGGTCCATTCAAGCTGCTAGAGAAACTGTAGCCACTAGTCCCAGCACACACTACTCAGGGGTCCCTGTCCTGTGCCCACCCCAATGTTCTGCCTGCATTGCCCGATGAAAGATCTGGGGGTCCCACATCTCCTCTCCAGGCCAAAGCTCAATGACCAGGGGGAATGTGGCTAACATGGCACCAGCAAGGCAGGAAGGTGCAGCACTTACAGAATGTATGATGTCCACCATGTCGTAGGCTTTGGTAGATTCCAAAGGAACAATCGTGTCGAGCTCAGGAACCAGGCGGTCACTTTGGAGAGAAAAAGAAGCAGGTATCATCAACACTGGAAGGATCAGTAGCCATGTCTGGGTAGGAGATGGGAGAGGAAAGGGGAGACACTCATCACTGGGGCTGGGTGGGTTCTTTTTCTGCTGGACTCTCAAAGCAGGCCTCCAAAATGAGTTCCTTTGTTGCTACCATATAAATTGAACCTGAGCTAGGTAACAACCCAAAAAGACCTTTCCGTTTTCCTTAAGAGAATGAAATTACACCCCTGAATGTGATTCCTTCATTTTAATTCTCTGAACACCCCTCATATCTTAGGCACTGTGTGAGGTACTAAAGTATATTAGGCACTTCCCTGGGAGATCCAGTCTGACTACCAGAGGCACTAAGATAAAGAGAGCAAAGACTTTGAAATGCAAAGCTAGAGTTTTGCTAAAACCGCTGAGTTCACAATCCCAGTTAGAAGGCAAACCTGCTAGAGCTCCTTTAAAAGAAAAAATTGCAGGCCCCTGGTGGGCAGAATCATTAAAAGCTAAACAGTTAGACCAGCGCTTGGATTTCTGCTTCTTCCTGTGAATGTGACCAAGTAGCAGTCTGAGCCAGGACCCACGCCCACACTGCAAGACTCAGCAATGCCAGGACCTCCACCCCTGCTTTCTGGCAGGCTCTTGCTCCCTCCTGCTCCACGCAGTCAGCCTAGGGTTATCCTGATCCTGAGATACGCCCCCAGACTGAGGTCTGGCCTTGGGTCATGCCAACTGGTCCATCAAGCCCAACTTCACAAAGAGCTCCACTCTGATAATAAAGTCCTCCCTTGCTTTTTACTTACTATTTACACATATGCATGTGCTTCCCTGGAATCTAAGACTTGGCTGGGCCATAATACACTGTTTAGACATTTCCAGGCCCCTGGCCCATAACATCTTCAAATGGTGTCCAAACTCAAGAATCCTGAAGCAGCTTCAAGAAAGGAAGCCCACTGCTCTTGGGCCTTATGACCTCCCACTTCCTCTCATGACAGCACACCGTGGGCAGCTGGGTCTGTCCCCTTGAGGACTGGGGCAGGTAGATGAATGGGGCACCAGGGATATGATTCTTCAGAGCAGATCTGGGAAGACAGGTGGGAACACAAGTCCATGCCACAGGGCAGTGTCTGAAAATATTCTTCCGCATGGAAGTAATTCTAGTTCCTTCTGCAGAAGAAAGTCCAAGTCAAGTGAGTACTTTCAGAGAAAGCAGCCAGCTATCTGGAGCAATCGTTCCTGGGCAGGGCCTCTAGCTTGCTCTGTGATGTGCCCAAGGCAGACAGTGGCCCCAAGAGCAAGCAAGAAAGAAGCAGTTCACCAGGGAGCCCACAACATGCCGGTCCTCCGACTTCACCCTACCTCCATCACCAGAAGGCACACAGAAGCATATGCCCTGGATGGCCTGGACAGCTCTGGGGCTATGTGTACCACCTCACACTTATTTATTTCATGTCAAGACCAAAAACACTTCCATCTCTAATTCTTGACAAACTTAAAATCTCAGAAACCAAAAACAGGTGTTTTTGCCACTCTTTACTCCCAAGCTACTTCCCAGATATTACACAAAGGGAAAAAATAAAATCGTTTTTCTTGGCTGCTGGGCCCAGGCCTCCCCACCATGTGCACGCCTGGGACCCATGCTATTGCCACCAACAGTCTACACCTACAGCCCTGAGGGGAGGTACTGCTAGGTGGAGGGACCGGAGTATGGCAAACCATCCTGCAAAATGAGGGGGT
This sequence comes from Uropsilus gracilis, assembly GCA_004024945.1. Lineage (NCBI taxonomy): Eukaryota > Metazoa > Chordata > Mammalia > Eulipotyphla > Talpidae > Uropsilus > Uropsilus gracilis. The sequence continues at coordinate 5,965 of PVHY01030436.1, forward strand.
GCTCCAGTCTGCAACTCACCTGGGATCATGGCACTCACGGATGGGAGCTGGGTCCTGACTGCTGAGGGGCAGGTAGTTGAAGAACTCTCGGAGATTACACAAAGCATCAATATCATTGTCAAAAGCTCTGTGGGCCACACCTGGGAAACAGAGGATTTAAAATGGGCCAGTGCACCTGTGAGCCCAGAGATGCTGTTCTGCATCCACCTGCCCTTCCAGGGCAGATGTGAAGCAGATTATGTAGATAGTTTGTCCTCTCCGCCGAGGACAGGGTAACGTCAGCTGGCCTTCCTCCCATGTGGCCTGCTTCCTCTGCTGCACACCTACACCATTGCCAACGTCACTCCTTTCTTGATGCAGGTCTTTGCTCTATGTCACCTATCAGAAGTGTTTTCCCTGATCTTCTCTAAAACACTCCCTGTTCCTTACTTTTCATTCCCATAAAGTGAGTTTTTCTCACTTTTTTCTGCAGCACCATTTCTTGTTCTCTGCCTGACGTTTCCTCTAGAATCTGAAAACCCGTAAATAGGTACATTGTGTAATGTACATTATTATTCATAATCAAACCTGTCTTACCACCAGAGTCCCACGTCAAAAATTATCTCTCAAAGTTGGAGAAAAGCTTTAAAAGCAAATTAATAGTGGGTATAATGTTATAGTGCTCTGCAGTGGAAGGAGGGAAGGGGGGAGATCAGTTGACCCTAGTGAGGAATCAGTCTATCATTCCTCCAAGTAACACTGAAGTCACAGAATTGTCAACAAGGCCATGGACATGAGAGAAAGTAGGAGCAGAAACTCTTGGGTTCACCTCATCAGACTCTGCTTCCACCACTGCAAGGGCTACAGCCTCTTGTCCACACAGCAGCCAAAGTGAGCTTTTATAGTCAGATCAAGTTATACCTCTAACTCTAACCACCTTCCCTGCTATTCACTGAGCATGCCTGCCCTTTCCTTGCTGAGGTCATTCCTACTCTTTCCTTGCAAAGGTCATTCCCTCTGCCTTCTCCCCAAGATATCCACATAGTGGGGCTCAGTATTTGCCCCACAGTGGGGCATACACTCTTACCATCCTGTTTGTAACCACAACACTCCCAGCTTCCGTTACCCTGTTTCTACATCTCCCTCAATATGTACTACCCTTCTAATAGATTGTCCAACTACCTATTTATAGGTTTTCATTGTCTATCTCCTTTACTAGAGCATAAACTCTGTAAAGGCACAAATTTCTTTTTATTTCTTTCATAAATGTATCCGTAGCACATAGAACAATGGTTGACATATATACTCAATCATGCAATGAACATTTGTTGAATTAATAAAAAATAGGACAATTCTTTCATTCAGGAAATATTTATAAATTGGTATGGCCACTTTTGGAGGGCAATCTTAGAGTTCCTCTGAGTTAGTTACCATTCACCCAGATATTCCACTTCCAGATCTAGATCCAAGAAAACAAAAACATGTCTACAAAAAAACCTGTGCCTATATGTTTACAGCAACATGGCCATAATAGCCAAAAGTGGAAATAAGCATCTATTAATACCTAATAAGTACCTATTAATACTTAATCTATTAATAGCCAAAAGTGGAAATAAGTATCTATTTTACATCAAAAAAGAATGAAGTATTGAGTCATGCTGTAAGATGAACTTCTAAAATGTAAAATATCCCAAGAATAGTAACAGATCTTAAAACTGTTCTAAGTAAAAAATATGCCTGGTTATATGTCAATTATCTTTCAAAGCTCGGGAAAAGATGTAACAGATCAATACTGGCATGTAATTTTATGGTGTCACAAACGACCACATATTATGTGATTTCATGTTTATTCCATAGATATCCAGAAGAGGGAAATGCATAGAAATAGAAAATACTTTAGCAATTATCTGGAGCTGCAATCTTCGGGAGGAAATGGGAAGTAAATGCTAATGGATACAAGGCTGCTTTTTGGGGTGATGAGAATGTTCTAAAAATGATTGGGGTGATGGACTGGAAAACACTGAGTATGTTAAAAAAACACTGAACCACATATTCTAGATGGTCATTTTACATGTATAGTATATGAATTACATATTAATAAAGTTGTTACCATAAAGAAAAGGAATGTATAGAACACCTTTTGGGTTTTGCTCTGACATTACAACACTAAAGCACACCAGATATGGCTCATCAAAGAGCAATGGGTTCAAAAAGAATATCAAACAATGCCTTTAAAACCAAAATTATGCTGCAAAAGAAAATTTAGTGTCTTTAGGAAATACTCATTAAGTTTTTGAGTAAAAAAAAGTTATGGAAGAGCACGACACACCAAAGTATATATATGAATGCATCTATTTTGGATTTTGAGTATGTATTGTCAATCACACCCTTCAGCATAAAGAGTAGGGGGGTATAACTGAATGACGACTATGTGTAGATAATGAAATTATGAGCAATTTTTATTCCTGTGTCTTCTACTATAAATATGTATTATTGAAATCAGGAAAAAAATAGTATGTTTTGTCAAATGATGTTATCAAGACTCATCCTAATTTTACATGCCAGCAAGAAAAACTGCTGCCACTTAAACATGGAGACTAGAATGATGGCAGGCTATGGAAGTCAAGGATGAAAAGAACTCTGATTCTCAATATGCGTTAGAGATGGAGCTATAAGCAGGTAACAGGTAACAGAAAGGAATGAGGTCAAGTGGATGCCAACATGAGATGAGGGAAGAGCAATTTTTGTGGTCAGGGGAATCAAGAGCTCTGTTTTGAACAGAACTATCTTTCAAAAAAATAAGACTTCTGTGCTAGTAAGGCACACCTCTGTTATGTACAGGACAATGGTGACAGTTAAACAATGACCCAGTACAACTACAAGTCAGTGCATGAATCAATCTACAGGCCACTCTGTTTTGAAATCTTTCAAAAAGGGAAAGTTCTCCTCTCTTCAGTTATACTGTTTGCTTTGAGGAAGGAAGTAGGCAACCTTTTTACAATTTGGGAGGTTTTATCCCAAGAAAATTTGGAATTTCATTAATTAGTCCAAGAGCAAATACATCAACACTAACATCAGATTCATGCCCTGCTCCCAACTGTATGTCTTCTCAAACCAGCAACTTTTTGTTTCAATTCTGAAGCACAGAATGATCTGCATATGCATCTTACTTAGAAGAAGTAAACAAGTTCACGAACATCTGGGCCATGACCACCACATTATGACCACACCTGTCCAAGCCAATGTGATTGGATAAAACTCATCTCTCTAAGACACACTTAACTACAGTAAAAAAAATAATAATAAAAGTCACAGTGAAATAATATGTGTAGAAAGGTTAATTCTTATATATCTGTACATGCACATCACATATGTAGGTATATGCAAACTTTATATACTTTATATATATATACTTTATATACATATATATAGGTACATATACTAAATATATTACATATACCATCCATACATATATATCATGCATAAGGTATAAAATTTTAAAGAACCTCAAAGCACTAGTAATATTCTTCTTTTAACAAGTTGAGATACTAAATTCCCCTTTCATAATGCCTGCAGTTAATATATGATACTACAGTCTTTTCAAATTCTGGCAACTAAGTGCTATTTTTAAGTTCCTTTTGCAATGCTTGCTTCTCAATAACATTGAGAGGTGAGCCTTGAGGCCTCTAACCTGACATGGTAGTGTGGGTTCTGGCCCCACCAAGTTCCTCCTGGGTAACATTCTCATTGGTGACAGACTTCACAACATCAGGGCCAGTGATGAACAAGTAGGAGGTGTCCTGAAATCAGAGAATTCCAGAAGGGTCAATCGCAGATCACTAGAACTAAACAGAACTTTAGATTTCACAAAGCCAAGGCAACAAATGCAGAAGGCAACATGGTTATAAACGCAAATTCGGAAACAACTCAAAGCTGGCCTGTACACTAAAGATCCAAAGTTTCCCTGCTTCACTATTAAAAAAATCTTCAATTGCATGGTTCTATCTCAGCAAAAAGGATTACAAAATTGCTAACATTTCAGGACGATTTGCCTGTTCAGCACAGTAACAGGTGGCCCTCATTCAGAGCTTGATTACACAAATATTTAAGCAATTCACAGGATTGTGTCATTAAAGCCTAGGTATTGTCACCCCCCAAAACAGGTGAGGAAACCATCTGTGATGGCATGCAAGTTACCTAAAATTCACTGATAACTTATTTAAAAAAAAAAAAAAAAGCTACCTGGGAATAAAGATAATCAAAGTGTTGGGTTTTAGGTAGGATGGTGGGCTTTTAATTCTTCATTTTAATGAAATGCTAATAAAGGCATATTGTAAAAAATTTAAATAGAATTGGAAAGTAAGTCCACACATCAGTCCTTATTTCCAGGCCTTCAACTTCCATCCACAAAGGCAACCACTATCATTGTCTCTTTACAAAGATGCCTGTGCATACATTAGCATTAACATATACATGTATTTTCTAACACACCATCCTTGTATGAAACTTCTTAAAGATCATGTCATACTAGTATATCGTACTACTAATAGTCATTTAGGTTTCCAGTATTTTCCTATATAAGCAATTCTGCAATAAATACCTTAGCACAATCTTCTGTCAGCTTACTGTTCTTGGCCCATTTTTTCTATTGGATAATTGCTTTTATATACAGAGGAAATTAATCTTTGGATTACTGTACTGTTATATCAGGTTTTATTTTATGGTTCCTTTGCTTAACACTTTGTTAGAAAAACTTCCTAGAAAGAAAGGGAAACTCTTTCTTTCCTTTCTTTCCATAAAAGACCCGCAATGCTCATAATAGCATTATTTGGTTCATAGTAAAAAACTGCCCTTTATCCATCAACAAGTGAATCTTAAAATAATTACTTGAGCCAGGCATGGTGGCACATGCCCGTAGGTGGCAGCCTAGGAAGCCATGGCTGGGGCCAGGGATCAGGGTTCAAGTCCCACCGGGGCATGTAGTGAGACCTAGTCCCAAAAAAATAGCTAGGCGTGGTGGTGCATGTCTGTAATTCCAGCTGAGGCTGGGAATTGCTTGAGTCTGTGGTACCCCAGGCAACGTGAACCTGCGGTTCCATGGGCAAGAATAGTGAGACCTAGTCTCCAAAAAAAAAAAAAATTACTTGACATAAAGAAGTCCATTCCTAACTCCCCAAACCAAAGAGTATATATATATTCATATATATTTTATATAAATGTATATGCTAGCAAATGCTGATTAAACTACTACAATAGAAAGCAGATGATTTGTTACCCAAAGACAGGGCTAGGAGATGGGGAAGGCTTGTCTAAAAAGATACACAAAGAAAATGTTGGGGTGATGACATCTTATGACGGTCATGACTATAGTAGTACATGTGCATCAAAATTCAAATGGGGGGGTGCAAAAAAAAACCTCAAATTGTACTTAAGTATATGCTGGTCATCACATGAATTATAACTCAATAAAAATTGTTTTAAAGATGTGGAAATACAAAAGGACAAGATATTACATACACATGAAGAAAAAGTAAGGAACAGCTTGCTGCACCAATCATCAACATTTGTCCTAAAGCTACTGTCATTGAGATAGTGTGGTACTGACACAGGGAAACAACAGAGCTCAGGGGAAAACCGCTGATGCTCTGGACAAATGATCATGACATATATGAGAGTACAGAACAGAAGAAGATGTTCTTTTCAATAAAAGACTAGGTAAACTAGGCATCTATATTTTAAAACATGAAACTGATCTCTACTTCATACTATGCATAAAAACCAATTCCAACTGGATTCTAGACAATCATATAAAAGGCAAAAATTTATAAAGCTCTTACAAAATAGAAATCATCTTCATGATTCCAGGGTAGGAAAAAAGATCTTTAGAAACCAAAATACATTACCCACAAAGTATATATCTGACATTGGTTCTTATATCAAGAGGGCAGAAGTCAGTTTAAAGAGATGCCCATTGACTAAACGATGATCTGAGAATCAAAATGACAGTAATGAATATAAATCAATGAGTAAAGCAGGAATTCCATTAATCCACACTAAATAAGTAATGACATAAATAATGCCCACAAAAGGAGGGCTGTCCCTTAGATCATACCAACTGGTAAGAACCAAATGGTAGGAGTAGAAAATAACACTTTTATAAAGATTGGTTCAAACAAAAGTTATCAACAGATACTAAGTCAAAGAAAAATGTATTATGAAGCAGCATACTTGTATGATCTATAAGTATCTCCTCAGAAATGAATAAAACACAATCACATAGTGGAGAAATCAGACAATATTTTGAATAGACAGCAAATTAATACCACCAGTGAGGGGTAGATGAACATCTCCTGTCTCAGATGAGATCACCTAAGGTCAATATATCATCACTTATGTTGTCAATACGAAGGGATACCCATCTGAGTCTAACCAGGAGGGAATATCAGATTAAGTCAAACTGAAGAAAATCTATAAAATACCTTGTTTTATAAACTCAAAAATGTCAATGTCATGACAAAATAAGCACAAGGAACTATTCCAGCTTAGAGGGGACAAATGTGAAAAGACAATCAAGAGCATTACATAATCCCAAAACAGACACTACCCTGGGGGTAAAAATGCTATAAAAAACATTTGGGACAACTGACCAAGCTGCAGCTGGATGGTAGAGTAGATCAAAGTATTGTTAACACAACCTAATGGGAGAAATTTTTTGCCCTCCAGACAAGTGACAAGAAGGGTCTGATAACAATGATCCACAAAGAGCTCCTACAGTTCAACAAAACAAAGCAAAAACCCAGTCAAAAAATGGGGAGAACTAAAAAGAAACTTCACCAAAGAGGAGATGCAGACGGCTAATAGGCATATGAAAGAATGCTCAACATCACTAATAATCAGGGAAATGCAAATTAAAACCACACTGAGATACCATTTTACACCAATAAGAATGGCCATATAAATAAAATGGACAACAACAGTGTTGGTGCGGATTTGGAGATAAAGGAACTCTCTTACACTGCTAGTGGGAGTGCAAACTGGTCCAGCCACCATGGAAGACTGTGTGGAGGACCCTCAAACAATTGAAAATGGACTTACCATTTGACCCAGCAATCCCACTACTGGGAATCTACCCAGAGGACATGAAAACATTAATTCAAAAGGACACCTATACACACATTTATTACAGCTCTGTTTACAATTGCCAAGATTTGGAAACATACCAAATCCTCCAAAACAGACAATTTTGGCTAAAAAGAAAATGTAATATATATACATGATGGAATACTATGCATCAATCAAGGAGGACAAACACGTCATTCACAGCAACATGGATGAGCTAGAAAGACTCATATTAGCAGAAATAAGCCAGAAAGAAAAAGAGAAATACAGGATGGTCTCACTTATATGATGGATATAGGGAAAAAACAAACAAGAAAAAATGAAAACAACTAATGGGACTGAACAATGGAGCAAGCGAGGAGGA
>PVHY01030437.1:0-13424 GCA_004024945.1 Uropsilus gracilis
AAAAAAAAAAAAAAAAAAAAAAAAAAAAAAAGAGACTAGGTCTAGCTACCTAGCTACCTTTGCCTGTGGAACCGCAGGCTCACATTGCCCGGGGTACCACAGACTCAAGGAATCCCAGCCTCAGGTTCCCAGGTAGCTGGGATTACAGGTGCGCGCCACCACACCCAGCTATTTTTTTTGGGACTAGGTCTCGCTAGGTGCCCCTGGCAGGACTTGAACTGTGATCCCTGGTCCCGGCCGTGGCTTCCTTGGCTGCCGCTTACAGGCATGCACCACCATGCTCGGTCTTTAAAAAATTTTTTTTAAGAGACTATGTCTCACTATGTTGCCCAGGGTTGTCTCGAACCCATGAACTCAAGTGATCCCCAGCTGCAGCCTCCCAGGTAACTGGGATTACAGGTGCATGCCACCAAGCCTGGCTGCCTTTTCACTTTTAAAACAGTATCTATTGGTGACAGAATTCTTTAATTTAAATATAGTCTTATTTATAAATTTTCCCTTTTTGTGGTTTACTTAAAATCCTCAAAATAAAAGCAAAACAAAACTCTCTCAACTTCAAGGTCATGAAGAATTCTTGAGTTAATATAAAATTGTTTATTTACAATTTATCTTTTTTCTTTGTAAGATGTTCATTTTAAGGTTATCACTGTGTCTCATATTGCTTTAGCTACTCCCCCAGGTTTTGCTATGTATTATTTTTCTTTAAATATCTAAAATTTCCAGTATTTGTCCATGAGTTATTTAGAAATGAAGCTCTTATTGTTCCAAAGTATAGAATTTTAAGTAACAATTTTTATCAATTGTAGCTGTGACTGTATTATGTCTAAAGCAGATGTTACCTGCTCCCTCCCCATTCCATAGGATCATCTTCATACATTCTCTTTAGCACCATCTGTCCTTGCCTATGACAATGCCTAGCATGTCTGCCAGTAACTTGTTCCATACTTGTTTTCTTTTCCAGATTAAAACCTCTGTGTGGACTGGGACAATATCTATCTTTTACTTTTTCAGCATTTAGAATGAATATAATTTTAATACTCTCTATATTATTTTGTGGTTTGACTTTATATTACTCTATTTTTATTTCATATGTAATTTTATTTTGTAATTTTCATACAATACTGGTCACATTTGTATGGTTGTTGTGCCCCTTAGTTTTGGCCCTCCCTTCCATATTGTATACCTTATTCTTTACCCTTAAGCTTCTTTCCCCTTCCCCCCTCCAGACACTCCAACTCGTTGTGCTGCAACAATATCTATCTTTTAACTGTTCTTCCTAATTTCTTTGTTTAGTGTCTGCACATACTTATCCCTTAGTAAGGTTTGTTTATTGAGTGAGTACACTTATTTTACTATATAAGTAATGAATAAAAAATATTTGGAAGCCAGAGAAAAGCCATAATAAATAAATGCAAAATTTAAACCCACAATACTATCCTAGTATTTAAATACATTGTTGACAATTTAAAAAAAATTTTTTTTTTGCAAGTTGGGCATGGTGGCACATAACTGTAATCCAAGCTATCTGGGAGGCTGAGGCTAGGGATCACTTGAGTCCACAGGTTTGAGACAACCTCAGGCAACAGAGCAAGACCTAAAAATAAATAAACAAACAAACAAACAAATGAATAAATAAATAAAAATTCTGGTTTAAATGTGGTAAACATTATTTTTCAAATATAATTTGAAGGTGAGAATCTAGGGTTCATGTCATAGACAGCTCTGTAACTTTAGTCATGATTCAAAGGAATAGAGTCACATCTCTTCAGATGTATGTCACCACACCACACCTACCACCAAAACACCTGTGCTCTTTTACCATAGACCTCTCTGCCCTTTGCCCCCTACACCCATCTTCCCTCAGCAGCCTCAGGTCTACAGTCATACTTCTGGGGTTTGCTTTGGTTTAGTTTGGTCTGCTCCTTTGTTTTGTTTCTGTATTTTCTCCGATGCGTGAAATCATTCAGTATTTATCTTTCTCCTTCTGACTTATTTCACTTGGCATGCTCTCTTCCAGTTCCATCTATGTTGTCCAAATGGCAAGATTTCATCTTTTTCTTATAGCTGAGTAGTATCTCATTGTGTGTGTGTGTTTATATCTATTACACATCTCCACTCATCTGTGTTGAGCACTTAGCTTGTTTCCATAACTTGGCTATTATAAACAGTGCTGCATCACGGGAATGCATATGTCCCTTTGAAATAGTGTTTTTGCAATCTTTGGATAAATACTGAAGTGAAATTGCTGTATCATATGGTATATCTAGTTTTAATATTTTGAGGAACCTCAATATTGTTTTCTATAGTGACCCAAGCAGTCTACATTCTCATCAGCAATGTAAGAGGGTGCTTTTTCTCCACACCCTTATCAATACTTGTTTCTGTTTTCTTTTCTTTATATGAGGTGTAAGACGGTATTTCACTGTGGTTTTGATTTATATTTCTCTCATATGTGATGATAAGTATTTTTTCATGTGCCCCTTGGCCATCTGCATGTCTCCTTTGGAGAAGTGTCTATTTAGCTCTTCTGCCCCCCACCCCTTTTTTGATTGGGTTGTTTTCTTTTGGTTGCGTTGTATGAGTTCTCTGTAGATCTTGGCTATTAATCCCTGTCAGATACATGGTGTGCAAATATTTTCTTCTCTGGGTAGGGTGTCTTTTCATCTTAATGATAGGTTCTTTCATTGTGCAGAAACTTTTCAATTGGATGTAGTCCTATTTGTTTATTTTTACTTTTGTTTTCGTTACTGTTGGTGACAAGTGTTGGTAGACACCATGAAGTGAGTCAATGTTGTAGTGTTTTGCCTGTGTTTTCTTTGATGTATCTTATGGTTTCTGCTCTTACATCTAAGTCTATATTCCATTTAGAGTCAACTTTTGCATATAGTGTGAGAGAATAATATGGCTTTATTTTCCTGCTGTCTATTTTTCCCAACACCATTTAAAAAATTCTTTATTTTGTAATTTTCATACAACGTTGGTCATATTTGTATGTCTGTTGTTCCCCTTGAATATGGCCTTCCTTTCCCTTCCATATTGTACTCCTAACCTCCCACCTTGCTCTCCTTCCCCCTTTCCCTCCTCTGGTCATTCTAATTCCTTATGCTGCAAGTTGTTGGTCCATGTCTGGCCCACTGGTCTTTTCTTTTTCTGGAGCAGTGTCCTTTTCCTGGGTGCGAAGTTGCACTCCTGGACAGCAACAGATCAGGCTGCTCGGATCTCCAGGAGTAAGTGAAGCGGGTAGTCATACTGAGTGCATCAAGAACCTCTTGTAGGGCAAGTATGTGGTGCGGTTCTCCAGGCTCCTTTCTGGTGTCTGTCACACCAGCACTATTTGTTAAAGAGACTTTCCTTTCTCTATGGTGCACTCTTGGTTCCTTTGTTGTAAATTAACTGTCCATATAAGTGTGGGTTTAATTGTGGAATCTCAGTTCTATTTCTTTCCTTTCTTTTTTTTTTTTTTTGAGACTAGGTCTTGCTATTTTTGCCTGTGGAACCGCAGGCTCACGTTGCCTGGGGTACCGCAGACTCAAGCAATCCCCAGACTCAGCTTTCCAGGTAGCTGGGATTACAGGCGCACGCCACCACACCCAGCTATTTTTTGGGACTAGGTCTCGCTGTGTTGCCTCGAGCGGGACTTGAACCGTGATCCCTAGCCCCATCCACTTCATAGGCTGAAGCTTACAGGCTTGAGCTTCAGTTCTATTTTATTAAATATTTCGAGTTTTTGTGTCCTTGTGCAATTGCTGTCTTGTTGGTCTGTCCTTTGGTGAGAGTGTTGAATACTTATTTGTTTTCACCAATGTCTGTTTTCAGCACTGATAGTAATTGTCTAATGAATTTTTATGCTCCCTTATTTGGTGAATGTATATTAAAAAGTGTTATGTCCTTCTGGTGTATTAACCCCTTTATCATTAAGTAGTTGAAGCAGAGAAATGCTCACAGGGGAATAAGGACTGAGGTCAGACATAGCCAGACCCTTCCTCAGTACATACACTAGATCATAGTGACATGGAGGGTTAAATTTTTGCCTTGAAGTAGAGCTCCCAAGGTCCTTGTTCAAATGTTTGTCACACTTAGGAGAGGGGTGGAGAGACCAGCAGATAATGCGGTATGACTCACCTCTTTGACTGCTTGGACATAAAAACCCCTTTTCCTTGAAGATCATTACTGTTCTCTCTCTTGATGCTGTGCCATCAGGGAGGGACAGTCCCAGCTGGTTATTAGGTTCATTGTTAATTAGACCTGAGACTCAGGTCTGTGTCTAGGGGATACCTTACAACATAGTGTTCTTCAATGTCTCTTGTCACCTCTTTTAGTTTTTTTTTTTTTTTTTTTTAAATTTTTGAGACTAGGTCTTGCTATGTTGCCTGGGGTAGTCCTGATCTTGCAGACTCAAGCGATCCCCAGCCTCAACCTCCCAGGTAGCTGGGTTTACAGGTGCCCGCCACCAAGCTTGGCTGCTTTTTCAAGAACAGGTCTCTTTAAGTTGCCCGGGGTAGTCTCAAACCTGTGAACTCAAGCGATCCCTGGCCTCTTGTCTCCCAGCACCTGGATGTAGATGCATGTCACCACGCCCGGCTACCTTTTTTAGTTTAAAGTCTGCTTTATCCACTATAAGTAGGACTATAAGTATCTGTTATACATAAGGTGGTAGATTTCTTAACTATTTAAGTTAATCTTCACTGCAAATTAAATTCTACTTTATCAGGAAGAAGCAGTTTTAGAGATTAAGTAAATTGTCTAAGACCACACAGCTAAAACACTGGAAATGAGGCTTGATGGGTTCTGAATCCTGTGCATCTTACTCTACTGACCCGATTAGTTTAAAATTGTAGTAATGGCTTTTGTCAATGGGATCCATTCTCATAGCATCTGGTGCTATGCTGGGTAGGTGTACCTGTGAAATTCTTAGTGAGCTAAACTGTCCCAATTTGTAGGAGCTGGTCAGGATAGGGTGTGCGGGTGAATGGGTAGTGTCATCACTGTTACACAGTCTTGAAAATGTTTGCAAATGTCATTTTAATATTCATTGCAACATGAGGTTTAAATAGAATATATTCTTCTTTTATTACATGTCTACATTTCTATTTTCCCCAACAACTTATTTTTTAAAAAGTCCAAACTTATGCCGGGCATGGTGGCACATGCCTATATTCCCAGCTACCTGGAAGACTGAAGCTAGGAATCACTGAAGCTAGGAATCACGGGGTTTGAGACAACCCCGGGCAACATAGTGAGACTCAGTTTCAAAAAAAAAAAAAAATCCAAACTTGCATTGATATTTGTGAGATGTCCAAGTAAATTAGAAGTGTGATTAACATGAGGGGAGGCTGATTATTTCGCAGTGAGGGGTTGATGCTGTTTCAGAAAGACAGCTGTCAAATATGTGAAAACACCTTCCAAAAAAAAAAAAAAAAAAAGAAGTGTGAGATTAATCTCTGGAGCTCAAAGATGGTTTAGTACATGAAAAATCTTGAAAAGATAATTCTTTCTCAATATAGATTGCTTTCTACTATAAGCAAGAGAAAATCAGAATGATATAAATGAGTAGGGATTCTTTTTTCTAATAACTGTAACTGCTATATCCAAGTTACAGGCAGCAGGAAGAAAGAAATATCAAGAGTTTACTCCCTGTTAATTGTATATTTTTAGTCTAAGAAAAGACATTTCTCTTCCATCTACATCTAAGTGTCCCAAAATATAGAAGTACAAGAAGATGCTGGGAGAATATTGCTGTTTTCATTATAAATTTTGTATTACTATTTGATGAAGTAGTACTTAAAAAAACCTTTCTAAAAAGCAAAAAAAAAATCAAATTAACAGATAAACTGAAAGAACAGAACAACAAATACCTATATATACTTTTCTTAGGTCACTAATTGCTTATATTATTTAACATTTACTTTCTTTTTCTCTTCACACATTCTCTTTTCTGAACCACTTGAAGTGTCAGATGATAAGACTTTCCTGTCAATTACTTCCAGAGGTATGTACAGAAACCAGGGTGTTCTCTTATATAACAACATCATTATCATGCCCAGGATATATATTAAGATCCACTGGTATATTCTGATAAGAGATCACAGTCAAATCTTTCTCATTGTCTCCTTGTACTTTGTAGTTAGGTTTTTTTCTTTAAAACCCAACTAAGGGAATAAGATGTGGTATATTTACACAATGGAATATTATGCATCAATAAAAGAAGATAAACTTATGTCATTTGCAGAAACATGGATGGAACTAGAAGGAATCATCTTAGCAGAAATTAGCCAGAAAGAAAGCAAAATCAGGGACACCATCACTCCCCCCTTCTCCTCTTCGCTACTCCCTTTTATCAACTGTGTGTGATACTATTAGCTCTCAGGGGTGTGTCAGATGACCATGAGTTAGTATCCTGAGATATGAGGTATGTAATTATTGTTGTTGGGAATCCTGTATTTCCCTCTCTGCCACTCTTATTATTGTGGCTGTCATAGCAAAAACAACAATAATAGTGATAATAATAACATTTTGTGAAGTGCTGGGGGCCAGGCTTGAGGGGCAGGAGTACTGAGGAACCCCTAAAAGGCCCCTTTGGTGCCTATCCTTTTTCCGATTTTCCCCTCCTCCCTCTCTTTTGCTCTGTTGACAGTTTTAAATTATTCTTGTCCATTTGTTTGTTTCCCTATAGCTCTCATATAAGTGAGACCATCTGGTATTTCCTCTTTTTCTTTCAGGACTCAGTTTCTTTACAACAGGAGTGGGATTAAATGAAACCATCTCTCCAGAACTTAAACAGACTTCAAGTTAGTCTGTGGAAAAATTCAGATTTCAGTTAAGGTAAGGAGATGAAGGAAACATTTTAGTAAAGAGGTTGACAGGTACAGATTTTATTATATAAAAACTGAGTTCTAGAGGTGATAGAGTTCCAGGAGCCATAATAGAAAAGTTTAGAAAAGAGAAATAGAAAAGACTGAGTTGGCCAGGTGTGATGGCGTGCACCTGTAATCCAAGTGCTAGGAAGCAAGAGGCCTAGGATCACTTGAGTTCGCTGGTAAGAGACTACCCCGGGCAACATAGCGAGCGGTGGTCTTGACAAAGCAGCCGGGCGTGGTGGCGCGCACCTGTAATCCCTGCTACCTGGGAGTCTGAGGCTGGGGATTGCTTGAGTCCGCGGGATCAGGACTACTCTGGGCAACATTGTGAGACCTAGTCTCAAAATTCAAAAACAAAAACAAAAAAGACTGAGTTAAAGGCATAGAAGTAGCACTATTTATAATTGCAAGGACATGGAAGCAACCTAAATGCCCCAAAACAGAGGACTGGATGAAAAAAATGTGGTATATATACACTATGAAATATTCCTCATCAATTAAAAATGACAAATTTGATGATTTTATGATAACACGATGTACTTAGAAGAAATCATATTAGCAGAAACAAGTCAAAAAGAAAAAGAGAAACCAAATGGTTTAACTAATATATGGGACATAGGGAAACAATAAACAAAAGCCCTGAGTCAAAACAAGCTAAGCACCAAACTGAAGCAAGTGCACAACTTCGAGCAGGAGGGAAAGGGGGGGAATGGTGGGGAGGATCGTAGGGGAGTAAATCCCTGGGATTACAATGATGTGAAATTTATATATAAATAAATGTAAAAAAAAAAAGGCATAGAAGTCCTAAGTGGTATGGTGATGACATTATCAGAAGGGAGAGCTGGCCTGTGCTGTCCAGGTAGTGACTGAGGTAGTTGTTCTCCTGCAGCACTGCCTGGTGAGAAGCCCCTCGGGTGGTGCATGCGCATCCCAGCACACCTATCAGGAGATTCCCTGAAAACAATGCAACTCCCAAAGGTTCGTGGCAACCTGAGAAAGGTGAACAAAAAATAAATCAGGGATTGCACCACTAGTGCTGGAGAAAGTGACTCTGAGATATTAGACTTCAAGGAAAACAGAAGGCTCACATCTAATAAACCCAACTCTGATTAGCTAAAGTTAATAGGGCATTTGTTTGTTTACATCATCAAATCAAAGAGGCAAGACAGAACTGAATCTAAGAACCCCAGAGAAGTCTACATGCTTTCTGTTTCTCATTTCCCTGTGTTGGTTCCACTTCACTCATTCATTCACTTGAGGTAACAGTGCTTTATATGCTTGTTTCTGTATTAGAAGTATAAGATCTTCCCCCTCAGATGCTGTTACCACACCTTACCCTTTCTCACCTTTCTCTGCTCTTCTGTCATCCTCTCCCTCTGGTAGCCTCAGTTCTATAGTCTGCTTTCTGGTGTTGGCTTTATTTTATTTTATTTTTATCTTATTATTATTAATTTTTTAGGGACTAGGTTTCCCTATGTAGCCCAGGGTAGGGTAGCCCGAACCCGTGGACTCAAGTGATCCCTAGCCTCAGCCTCCCACGCAGCTGGGATTACAGGTACATGTCACCATGCCTGGCTATTTTTTTAGAGACTAGGTTACACTATGTTGCCCAGGGTAGTCTCAAACCCACGGACTCAAGTGATCCCTGACCTCAGAAAAAATGGTTAATAAGTATACTGTTATGAATTTCATACATGTGAAATAATATTTAACACCACAATTTATATATATAATTTTATTTTTTCAAATTAACTGCACATATATATTTTACACCATCATCTACCCCATAGTTCTTCTACCACCTTATCACTGTGAACCATCATCTTAATCTCTTGTGCTCATCCTTCCCTGATTTTACTCCCTTCCCCTTCTCTTGCTCTATGATTCAGTTCCACTAACAGTTTTAAAATTTCCTTGTCCTTTTGTTTGTTTTCCCTATATCCTGCATATAGGTGAGATCATCCAATATTTCTCTAATCCTTCTAGCTTATTTCTGCTAACATGATTCTTTCTAGGTCCAGCCATGTTATCACAAATGCATCAAATTTGTCTTTTTTGATTGAGGAATAATATTCCATTGTGTACATATACCACACTTTTCTGATCCATTCATCTGTTTGGGGCATTTGGGTTGTTTCCATATCCTGGCTATTATAATAGTGCTGCAATAAACATCTGAGTCCAGGTGTCCTTTTGAATTAGTGTTTTTGTATCCTTTGAGTAGATTCACAGAAGTGGAATTGCTGGATCCAATAGTAGTTCCATTTTCACCAGTTTGAGGGTCCTCCACACAGCTTCCATAGTGGCTGGGCCAGTTTGCATTCCCAACAGCAGTAATACCACACATTAAGAAATAAAAACATAAAATCACTGTTCTTTGGAACACTGTTCAACTTGTTGTATAGCAGGATAAAACCCACTGCTGGTAAAGATGAGAGAAAAAGGGAACATTTACACAAGGGGGTGGAGATGTAAATGGTACAACTGATCTATAGGGCATAGCCTCTTGACAGACAATATATATCAAAAACCTTACGTATGTGAAGATTCTCTTGACTCCACAATTCCTCTTATTTTTTTATTTTTATTTTTTTAAATATGGAACACTTCACGAATTTGTGTCATCCTTGCCCAGGGGCCATGCTAATCTTCTCTGTATTGTTCCAGTTTTAGTATATGTGCTGCTGAAGCAAACATCCCACAATTCCTCTTAAAGGAGGGAGGAACCTAGGGAAGTAATCAGACATGCTTAGAGAAGTACGTGGACAAGGGTGGCTAGGACAATATTTATAATACTTCGTATGCGAGCAATGAAATGTTTACACAATAGAAAGACTTTTAAATACTAATTCCATACAATGGAGCGTCCCAATACATAAAGAAAGGTGCTGTGCAACTATATTTTATTGACATGAGAAGGTGTGCATTATATTTGCTTCGTTGACAAAAATCAAGAAACAAAAAACCTGTGTATCATGGTTTTATATATTTTTTAGCAAACACGTACATATGCATAGAACAATGTTTGGAAAAGTGTAAAATAAAATATTCAGGTTTCTTACACACAGGTTATAGGATTATAAGTGATTACAACTTTCTTCTGAATATTCATGTTTAGTTTCTAGGAAAGATGTTTCCTTTGGTTATCTAAAAATTCTCTCAGCGTTAGAACATTCCCTGAACAACTGATGAGCTAGAGTTTGAGGATTAATCAGCAGTTCACTCAACAACATGTTTAAATTATTATTATTTTCATTATCAGTTGCTTTCTCCACACAGTGGATCACTGCCCAGATATACTAGTTGGATAAAAGGGCAGCGCAGGAGAAAAAAATTGTTTCAAGGTTTCCAGAAAAAAAATTGTTTCAAGGTTTCCAGAAAAGAAAGAAGAAAAAGAAAGGAAGAAAGGAAGAAAGAAAGAAAGAAAGAAAGAAAGAAAGAAAGAAAGAAAGAAAGAAAGAAAGAAAGAAAGAAAGAAAGAAAGAAAGGAAGGAAAAAAATGCAGGACAAGAGAGTCCAGGGCAGAGCAGGGAGCCAGTGCTATGGATTTCTGGTTTCCTCCTAATGGGTTGGTCCATCTATAATCATAGCTCTGCCAGATTGACTTAATGACAACCTCACCTCTCCTGGCTTCCTGAAAGAGGCATTCCTTCCCATTTGGATCACAGAATGCGATTCTGTTCTCCAGGGCGTGGACCTGTCCTGGCTCAGACTCTGCTTGCCAAGGACCTGCCCTGAATCACACTCTATCTTTGTGCTGATGATCTGATAGCTACAATGGGATTTTTTTCCCTTCTCACCTCCTTCAATTTGAAAACACCCTCCCACTCACTTCTGTTGTCCTACCCATTAAATCACTGTACAGTTTACCAGAATGATCTTCCCTCAGCCTGTAACTTTGGGAAAGTAGGCGTGCTGCTGGTAGTGGTGAGCCGGAGTCCAGAGGACAGTTGGGCTCACACTGGGACTTGGACTTCTGTTTGGAAGACCTTCCTAGGGGAACAGGGACTTCTGATAAAGAGGCATGCTGGTAACTTGTTTACAGTAGCTAATAGTGAGATTCTGCTGTGAATTAGTATACATAAAAGCACTCATAATCACAGTCTGCCTGATACAAAGTGAACACTTTGTGAGATTATCATGGTCATTATTAGCCTATTGTATCACAAAGCCTGGCACAGAAGAGCCTCTCGACAAATATTTGTCAAATAAATGAACCAGCAGATATTCATTGACACTCAAATACGTGTCAATCTGAAGTACATGATTATTTCATTTACCTTTTGGAAAGGCATTTTGTCCTTCTTTCAGTCTCCCTATGAGGTAAGTACTTTTATCACAAACCTCATTTTCTTTTTCTTTTTTTTTTTCAGACTAGGTATTACTATGTTGCCCGGGGTAGACCCGATCGCTAGTGATTGGGACTCACGTGATCCCTAGCCTCAGCCTCCCAGATAACTGGGATTACAGGTGTTCGCCACCACACCCAGCTACAAACCTCATTTTCATCAGGCATTGCTGTGACATGCCTAAGGTGCCACAGCTGGTAAGTGGCAGAACTGAGATCTGAAGCCAAGATAATCAGACTCTAGACAGAGTCTAGACTCTCTTCAACCACTATACGATAGTCACAGGTGTTATTAGCATCTCCATTTCACCAAGGAGGAAAGTGGGATTCTTAGAAGCTGAGTAAATTGCCCAAAATTCTACAACTCGGTAGAAAGTTCCCACTCCAAAGTTCACGTCTCATACTTGTAAGAACTTTGTCCCTAACTTCTATTGTATGATAAATGAATTCTTTTATAATAGTCTTCTCTATATGATGCATAAACATACTATATAATATATATATTCAGCATTACTAATATGTAATATTTATATATTTATATCAGATTTATGACTCCTCTGTGGGGTCTGGGGATCCTACTGTAGAAATGCCCCATGACAGGCCAGGCATGGTGGTGCGTGCCTGTAAGTGACAGCTTATGGAGTCGCGGCTGGGTCTGGGGATCATGGTTCAATTCCTGCCTGGGGCAACACAGCAAGACCTAGTCCCAAAAAATAGCTGGGCGTGGTGGTGGGTTGCTTGAGTCCATGGTACCCCGGGCAATGTGAGCCTGCGGTTCCCAAGGCAAAACAGCGAGACCTAGTCTCAAAAAAAAGAGAAATGCCCCATGGAGGGCTAGCCACAGGCAGGTGCCCCCAATGACTGTGGATACCTGGGTAACCCTAACTTTAGACTTTCTTTTGGCCTCTCTTTGGCACAGGCCAGCTCCCAGGGTGTGTCCTGATGAAGGACTGTTTTATACCCGGACTAGCCCATCTTCAGCCCAACCGGGGTAGATCCATCTCTGCCTCTCCTATAAGCTGAGCGGAAAATGGGAATCTATATGACAAATCATGTTCAGTGTTGTAAACCATTATTGCCTCCATACAATAAAAATAAAATGATACAATGCATGAAAACAATAATGTTCAAAAACAGACTTCACATTTATAAATTTGCTTTCTTGTCAAAATTTGTCGGCTATTCCAAAATCAACACTTGTGGCACTTGTACAGTCACTCAAGGACATGAGCAGAGTGGTGAAAATTCTGAGGTACCCCTGCATGTTTCCAGCAGGGGTGGAACAAGGTGACCTCTATTTTACTGTTTCAGCTCTCAGACTATAAACAATGTCTAGTTTGAGATGTTGAGTGCCATTCTTTTTGTACTTCTGGGTGTTTTTTGTTGGCAATTTAGCTATTTAAAATTGCCCCCCTGTTCATAATACTGACACATTTTTAAGTCAAAGAAGGCTCTGATGGGATTTACAGAGAAAATAATGTGAGTTAGAGGCATCTTGTCCAGGCATGAGTTACAAGGCTACTGCTTGTGAGTTCAGTGTGAATAAATCAACAATGTATATTAAAGAAGTCATTTTCAAGCAGAAATACACATAAAGTTATATGTGGATCAATTGACAAAAATGTCATAAGAGGGCTAGTTCATAGACTGAGAGGTGGAAGGTCACGGACCCTCCCCCTGCCCTCTACAAGCTTAAAGCCCCATGGAGACCCAGCCAATTTCTCTTTCCCTTCCACCTAGTCTGACAGGATCAACTTTGCGGGTTGGTTTTTTCATCAAGAATGCTGCCGGTTATTCGAGGACAAAACTTCAGTTCAAAGGAATGTGCTTAAATGGTAGGATTTTTGGCAGCACCATGAGGAGGAGTGGGAGGATGGGGGTGGAAAGGGTGGTGGGCTGGTAATGTTAGGCCTTGATAGCTTTGCTTTAAAGGGAGGGAAAAAATGTAAAGCGTGATGAGAAAGGAGACTTCTATGATATGTCAGAATCTAGAGCTCAGGTTTTTTTATTCAGTCTTGTGTTTGTTCCCAGAGTCCCTCAAAAGAGGATCCTTATACACCACTACTTGGTCATTTGTCTTATACCTGGAAGACAGAGTATGACCTCTCTCTCGTTATTCTGTTTTTTTTTTTTTTTTTTTTTTTTTTTTTTTTTTTTTTTTTTTTTTTTTTTTTTTTTTTTTTTTTTTTTTTTTTTTTTTTTTTTTTTTTTTTTTTTTT
>PVHY01030438.1:0-13426 GCA_004024945.1 Uropsilus gracilis
AAAAAAAAAAAAAAAAAAAAAAAAAAAAAGTAAAGGCCAGGAGAAGGATGGACATAATAAATATTAGAATGGAAATCAAAAAGAGAGTTAAAAAAACCAGTGAATCCTAAAGCTGCTTATTTTAATAAGCAAAACAGACAAACATTGCTAGGTTTATGAAGAGAAAAGGGAGAAAACTAATAAACAGTATAAGAAGTGTAAGAGAAACTGAAACAGACACCTCAGAAATACAGGGTAACCTAGGGGACTTCTACTAACATCCTTATGTCAACACATTGGACAATCTGGGCAAAATCGAAGAACACAGCATATAAACAAAAATACTTGACTAAGAAGAAATAGACAATCTTGAACAGACTGATTACTAGCAAGGTAATAGAAATAATAATAAAAAATCTTTCCTAAAACAACTCAGGACCACATGATTCACTAACAATTTCTACCAAATATTTAAGGAGGAATTAATACTTATCCTCAAACTTTTCAAAAAAATGAAGAGGGAATGGTTTCAAACACATTCTAAGAAGCCAGTGTTACTGTGTTACCAAAGCATAAAAATATATCCCCCCCCAAAAAATTACAAACCAGTGTCACTCATGAAGACCGGTGCCAAAATCCCAAACAAAATTTTAGCAAACTGAATTCAATAATACGTTCAAAAGATCATGCATCATGACCAACTGGGATTTATTCCTGGGATGCAAGGATGATTTAACATATGCAAATCAATTAATGTAATTCACCATATCAGCAAAGGCAAAGAAAAATCATAGGACCATATAAACAGATGCAGAGAAAGTATCTGCAAGATTCAGCATCCATTTCTGATGAAAACCTTGGTAAAACACAGAAGAACCATATATCAAAATAATAAAGGGCAAATATTCCAAACCCACAACCAGCAATATACTCAATGGTCAAATACAAAAAAAGGATATTCATTCTCATCACTACTATTCCACATAATATTGGAAGACCTAGCTAGAGAAACAAGGCAAGAGGAAAAAAATCCAAATTGGCAAAAACTTTTAACTATCACTATTTGCAGATGACTTGGATATATACACACAGAGAGAGAATCCTAAAGACTCCACTAAAAATCATTAGAAACAAATCAATACAGTAAAATGGATAATTACATGATCAATATACAAAATTCTGTTTCATTCTTATTTGCAAATAATAAATTAGAATAGAAAACAAGGAAACTATCCTATTTGCATAAGAAAACTTGTTAAAACACCTAGGAAGAAACTTAAAAAAGATGAAATACCTTTAAAGTCTAAAATATAAATAATATCAAAAGAAATAAAAGACACAAGGAAATTAAAGGATATTCCATGTTCATGTACTGAAGAATTAACACTTCAAAAATGTTGATTTTACCCAAAACAATTTTTAGATTCTTAAAACTTCTGTGTCTTATATATGACTTACAAGATTCAGTGTTGTTAAGGACTTAATTTCCTATATTAAATTCCTGTTTTCTAGAAATACCCGGAATAAATTTTTAAATACCTAGAATATTTTTATATGCCATAACATATTATCAACATAGTGTCATTACATAATGTTTGAGGAGATAACTACTTTTGGCAAACAAAACTGACCCAATTATGTTTTCTGTGAATTATTCAATTAACATATACATGTGCTTTAATTGTTTTTAAGATTAATTTTCCCTTTAAAAAACAGGGTATTAATAATTCTTGTGTCAGTTTATGGTAGGTCAAATTTCAGTTAACAGCAGTTATTTGTTGACTGTCTACTATATTCTGAGCATTGTATTTTATACTGGCATTATAAGAGTGTTATACAACATGCAATCTCATATAAAGAATTGCAATCATTTTTTTTTTTGTAACAAAGGGGTCTTTTGTAATGAAGACATGTGGATTAGGTAAAAGTTCTCATATTTTATCCCACATCAGGGTCTCTTATGAGAACTGATTATCTTATAACATTATAGTTTTCTTAATAAACAATTTCTCCTTATATACAAGCTACGTTTTTTTGAAAAGTCACAAATATGAACACATTATGGTTTATTTTCCAATATGCTCACAATCTAGTGATGAATTTGGACATTGTCATGCCAAATTATAATAAATTTAGATGACACAGAATTTTTATATACAGAAATATAAGCAAAAATACTATAGTATCACAAAGAAGAAGTTCTATTTGGCATCAAGAGGTTGAATAAACCAGGATATATGAATGTAAATATTTTTTTGTCTCTAATTTTAATTTGACCAAGTCTAAAGAGGACAAACAGAACCACTAGAAAGAGATTATAAATGCATGAAAGTAAAAGGGTTAATAGGTCATTAAAAATTATTATATTGGATATACATCACCTGTTATCAGTTTTGAATTTTATATTCCTTTTTTGCTTAGTGAATTAATGAAATTATATTTTTCTATAGTTTTATTATCCTTGCCTAGTGTTCTATTACTAAATCCTACTGTTCTATCATTAATGATAAAATGGCAAGATTGAAAATAATGTATTCTATTCAGTATTTGTCTTCAGTGCCTTCCTTTTGAATCAAATTAAAGAAAACTTGAAATAAAAATAGAAAACATACTTAGGTAAATATTTAAAAAGTTTCACTTTCTCAAATAACTCTTGGATTGACTAGTGAGTAAAAACCATCTACATGGCTCACTGGACTTTAATTCACCATGAAAGTTATTACCAGAGCACTGCATTTGTACCTCTAGGTTGAATCTTCTTGCTTGTCATTGTTAATTGAGAGCAGCAGCCCAAGTCACAGATCAGTACAAATACCACCACTAGAAATGTCACATCCAAATGAATTAAAATAAATTTATTTGTAAGTTATCAGTTTATCTGTCAGGATATTACCAGTTTCAACTCTAAGATATCATATGTATGAACTGCTTGTCATTATTGATATTTTCTGTTACAACACGTATACCAATAATTATAGCAATTGTCTACACAATGTAAAATTAGTTGGCATAAGCTGTAATATAAATTGTGTGATACCATTGCATATGAGCATACAGACTAATTGAAAAAAAACCCCAGCAATTATAAAGGACAAAGAGAAGATGATTGTTTAGCATATGATAAAGCATATCCAATTAGAATGGAAAAGAACATACTATTCAGTCAACTATGTTAAATATTCTTTGAAGAAATATACACATATATATGTAATTTCTATGACTGCATCTATGCTATTACTTCATATCTTGTACCTAAATAGACTCTATATGGATTAAAGCAGTGCTTTAAAACAGTATTTTTATAGTGCTCTCAAAATATACATTACACCTGTGTTCACCAAAGTTTTTGGGAAAAATTAACTTTTCAAAAAGAGTCTTAAAGAATAATAGTACATCAAATAAAAGAACTGTTATGAAAGCTATAAAAGCATGCTTATTTACATGAAAAAATAACAATGCAATATTAGGATAATTAAGCAGGACATAAAACTACATATGTATAGCATGCCAGCGGTCAGGAGAAAAAGGAAATTTAATAAGTATACCATGAACCCGGTTTGCCCAGGATTTTGAAATTAAAATGTATTTTCCTATCTCTTATTTCATTTCTTCTTGATATCTGTATTACCAAATTATCAAAATTAAATATGATTGAGCTGAGGTATATATGGTAGTTGTGATAGTTATTTTTCCCTGACATAATTATTTTTACTGATTTTTTTCTTAGCATGTCAGCATGATATAAATACAACCTGTTAAAAAATGAAAATTGAAAACTTCAGTCAACTGTGTCTGGTCCACACACTTTTCTTCTGTAAGCTGAATTAACTGAAAGATTAGGTGACTTATAGAAATTATAAGACTACATTGAATAGTAAGTGGAAATGTCTATCAAATCACCATAGTGTTTATAAGAGCAAAAGATATTATAACTCAGGTAACATAATCTTATCTTCTTGATATGGGGAAATTAGGTAATAGGAAGTGTTTTTTTTTATTTAATGAGACTTTTGAGCATATATTTCTCAGAAGTCTGCATAATGAAAGCAAAAACAACAAAATTGCAACACATCTTAAGAAATAAACAGTAAAACTCATAATTAACTACCATAATATTCTGGTCATTTTTTCCATTTCTCTCTGATTTGAATTAAACTAAACCTTTGGAGAAGAGAAAAAAATCATACCCAATGAGTGATTCTTTGCTAAAGAAAGTGTTGTTTATCTTGTTCACCATGACTTCTGAACCCCCATCTTTTTTTTTTTATTATGTTTATTATTTTCTTTAGGTCATCTTTAATATGAAAACCTGTGAACCTCAGGTAAAGGGGTCAGATTTCCATAACTTCAATACTCAAGAATTAGTTACTCACCTAAATTAAAGCAAAGGAGAAAAGAAAGTTCCGCTGCACGATCTTGTCACAACTAGAAGATTCTATGACTTAAGGAAGAAGGAAGCACTTGGATGAAAGAAACAAAATCAGGTGATAGATCAAAAGCAGTATAACTATATTAGAAAAGCATGAAGATATAGAATATAAAAATGTAAGTAATATAGAATTATTTTAAGCTAAAATAATTGTTTTATGTAAAAATTATGTTTGTATTAATTTTGGTGATCAAACTATATGACCAATTAGAAAATTTGATTTACATCTGATAAAATTTCAAGTAGTATTATTCTGTATTATAACTCTCCATCATTTTCTTTCATCTGTCAGTCAACAAAAATGTTTCTTTTAGTACAGGTTTTGTTGCCATAGTTTCCTAAGACTCATATTTTCATTTTCATTCATCTCCAGAATTTTTTAAACGATTGCTTTGGTTTCCTTGTTATCTCAATATTCATGCATCATATTGTCTATATATTTCTACCATTGTGATGGAGAATATGCTTTGTGATTTCATCCTTCATGAATATATTTACAACTTGTTGACCTAACGTATGGTATATCCTCAAGAACATTCCATATGTTATTGAAAAGAACATTCACTCAGCTTTTGGAAGGTTCAGTGTCCTATATAGGCCTATTAAGCCCATATGGTCTAATTCTTCTTTTAAAAGCTGTTTTGTCCTTGTTGATTTTTTGTCTGGTTGATCTGTCCGTTGATGAAAGTAGATTTTTGAGGCCCCTGTTTCTAATTTATTGCTTTCAACACCTGTTTATAAGTTTGTTAGTAGTTGCCTTGTATTTTTATGTTGCCCTTTCATTTGGTTCATATACATTTGATGAATATTTTGTCTTCATGATGTACTGATTCCTTATTGTAATATCCATCCATGTCTCTTGTTATAATTTTTAACTAGATATTTAATTTGGCTGATAAAAATATACTTTCCCCAGCCTTTATAATAGCACATCTTGCTTGTAGGATTTTGTTAAAGTGTTTCAACTCCAAGGTTATCTACATTTGAAACTGAGAATGTTTCCTGGATACAGCAAAAGGGTTTGTTTTCTGACCCAATCATCCATTTTATGTCTTTTGATTAATGAGTTCATATCATGTACATTGAGGGAGCTTGCTGCATCCATTTTGTCTTGAGTTTTCTGGTTCTATCTCCTTCTTTGTTCAAACTTCTTGAATTTGCTTACTTTTATTTTGATTAGAAAATTCCTTCAAGATTATTTGTTGGATAGTTCCTATATTGGGAAAAGCAGTTGGGAAACACAAATGGAAAACCCCTGCAGCTTTTCCCCCCCCAGACTTTCTGGGAAAGCCTTTATTTCACCTTCATATCAGTATTAGAATCTTGCAGGAGACAGTGTTCTTGATTCACAGTTTATTGAGAATATTGAACATTCCACTCTACTGTGGAATGTTTGCAGAAAAATGTGATGAAAGTTTCACAAATTTACATCAAGAAACAAGAAATATTTCAAATACATAACTAACCTTACACAAACAAATGAAACCAAAAGTCAACAGAAGGAAAGAAATAATACAAATGAGATTATAATTAATTGAAATAGAAATCAAAATGACAGTTCAATAAATCAATGTAAGCAAAAACTGGTCCTTCAAAAGGATAAACAAAATACACAAACCTTCCTTTAAGTTCACAAAAAAGTATAAAACTTCAATGAATCAGAAAGGAAAAAAGATAACAGCAGTTATGATAAAAATCCAAAGAATCTTAAGACAGTACAATGAGCATATTTATTCCCTTAAATAGAATAAAGTAAAAGACATGGAAAGCATTTTAGAAGCATACAATCTTCTAAGACAGAATCAGGAAGAAACATAAACAGATGAATTACAACCAAAGAAATTCAAACAGTCCTCTAAGATCTCCCTGAAGACAAAAACCCACTAACAGTTTCATTACTGAATTTTACCAAACTTACAGAGATCAACTATCTCTTTCAGA
The DNA here is from genome assembly GCA_004024945.1 of Uropsilus gracilis. Classification (NCBI taxonomy): domain Eukaryota; kingdom Metazoa; phylum Chordata; class Mammalia; order Eulipotyphla; family Talpidae; genus Uropsilus; species Uropsilus gracilis. Next base: position 6,350 of record PVHY01030438.1, read on the forward strand.
GATATCTATCATTTTCAAACTCTTTCAAAAATTGAAATTCTTCCAAATATATACATAAATTAGATATGTATATCTAAATACAATTTACATATATATAAAACTTGTCTTTATATAATACAGTATATATAATAATGTATAAATATATATTTTATATGTGATATATATTATGCTATTATAATGCTATTATATAATTATCTCATATATAATTATATTATACTAATATATAATGTTATGTATAAAATATATTGTACATAATATATCATACATACTATATATAACATCATATATTATATTTTATTATGTAAATTATTATATTATATATAGATATATAAATTGTATATAATGTATTATAAAATGATATATATGTATGTATTTGGAAGAATTCCCCTTCAATTTCTTATATGCATAAGTTTTATATTATATAAAAGTTTTGTATATGTAATATCATTTAATATATTATTTGGAAGCATTCCCCCATCTTCAACTTTTGCAAGAATTTGAAATGGATAGATATCAGTTTATCATTGACAGTTTGATAGAATTCACTAATGAATCTGTTAGTGGGCTTTTGTTTTCTGGGGGAACTTAGGTTGGTCACCTGTAACCAATACAGTGTTATATGCAAAGTTTATCTCAATAAAAGTGGGGCTGAAATCAAGGGAAAATTTCCTTTTCAGTTTTAATTTTTTTTTCTGTAAAATGAAGGCAAAACAAAGCTACATATTTCCTCATTTTTTGTATTACTTTATATGTCCTCTTTGTCAGGGTTCCAATCAACTTTTATCATTGCTGACTCAAATGTAAATTATGATAGAAAATCCTTAAGTCTTTTGGGAAATATGTGGAGTATAAATCATAATAAAGTAAAGTAAAAATCTCAAATATGTTTTCATTTATCCTTATCAAAATAGAATGCTAATTTTATTTTATTTATTTATGTATAAATTTCATACCATTGTAATTCCAGGGATTTACCCCCACCCACCCTCCCCTCCATGCCCCCCCCTTCCCTCCTTCTCAAAGTTGTGCACTTCAGTTTGGTGCTTAGCTTGTTTTGACTTTTCCTCAAGTCTTTTGTTTATTTTTTCACTATATCCCATGTATTAGTGAAACCATTTGGTTTCTGTCTTTTTCTTTATGACTTGTTTCTGCTAATATGATTTCTTCTAAGTACATCCATGTTGTTATAAACTCATCGAATTTGTCATTTTTAATTGATGAGTAATATTCCATTGTGTATATATACCACGTTTTCCATCCAGTCATCTGTTTTGGGGCATTTAGTTTGCTTCCATGACCTTGCAATTATAAATTGTGCTACAGTAAACATCTGAGCACAGGTGTCTCATTGTACCCACGTTGAGGTCTCCTTTGGGTAGATTCCCAAAAGAGCAATTGCTGGGTCAAATGGTACTTCCATTTTCATTAGCTTGAGGGTCCTTCACACCACTTTCCATAGTGGTTGAACTAGTTTACATTCCCACCAGCAGTGTAGTAGTGTTCCTTTTTCTCCACAGCCTCGCCAGCAATTCTTGTTGCCCGTTCTTTGGATGTGGGCCACTCTTATTGGTGTAAGGTAGTATCTCATTGTGGTTTTGATTTGCATTTCCCTTATTACTAGTGACATTGAGCAATTTTTCATGTGCCTGTTGGCCATTTGTATTTCCTCTTTGGAGAAGTGTCTTTTTAGTTCTTCTCCCCATTTTTTGATTGGGCTTTTTGTTTTGCTTTTGTTTAGTTGTGTGAGTTCCTTGTGGATCTTCATTATTAAACCCTTGTCACTCATGTGGAGGGCAAAATTTTTTCCCATTCAGTTGGGCATCTTTTAGTTTTTTCTGTTGTCTCTTTTGCTGTACAGAAGGTTTTTAGTTTTATGTAATCCCATCTGTTTATGTTTTCCTTCTTTTTTTTTGCCATCTGTAGATGTTTCTAGAAAGGGGTTTCTGAACTGTAATTCATGGAGATTTTTGCCCAAGTTTTCCTCTATGTATGCTATGGTTTCAGGTCTGACCTCTAAGTCTCTTATCCATGTCGAGTTGATTTTTGTACATGGAGTAAGGGAGTTTTCTTGGTCCATTTTTCTGCATGTCTTAGTCCAATTTTCTCAGCACCATTTATTGAAGAGGCTATCTGTTCCAAGGTAAGTTTTCACTCCTTTGTTGAAGATTAGTTGACTATATATGTGTGGTTTTATTTCAGGGCACTTAATTCTGTTCCATTGGTCTGACTGTTTTTGTACCAATATCATGCTGTTGTAATTATTATGGCTTTGTAGTATAGTTTGAAGTTTGGAATTGTAATACCTCCATTTTCTTTTTTTCTTCTCAGGAGGCTTTTTGATATATGAGGTCTTTTGTTATTCCATATGAATTTCAGCAATTTTTGTTCTATCTCTTTAAAAAAATGTCATTGGGATTTTTATTGGGATTGCATTGAATCTGTAGATTGCCTTTGGTAGGATGGTCATTTTGATAATATTAGTTCTTCCAATCCATGAACAGGGAATGTCTTAGAATTCTAATTTTAATCTCTAATGTTTGTCATTTTTTTTTTTGCTCTAATGAGCCAAGTTTCACCGTATTCATTGAATTAGAAAATTTTCTATGAAATTTGAAGAAATCACTTCAATTCTGTTTTAAATGTCTATGTCTGTTGACACTAATGGATCCTTCCACAAATCTGTTACAAAAAATACCAGAGATTTTTTTTTTTTACCATTGGTCATATGAAACCCTCATCCTGCCTTTTGTTGCTCTACTTTAAATAAATCTAAAACTAAAACAAAGCTCTGAGTCAAAGCTCAAAGAAAATGCACAATGAACATCAGACATTTTCAGTGCTAATATGTAAAATCTTTTGGCAGAAATGTTTGTAAAATAAATTTGGCAGCTGATCGTTGCTTCTATGTCTCTCAAAACTTATGCCTGTCATAAAATCGGAAGAATCACTGGTTGTGCATATATCTGCAATACATATTTCTTTTAATTCTTATATTGTTAGCCATTTTACTAACTGATGATGACAGTGTAGCATAAACAAATTTTTAAGCCATCTCTGGTTGAACTTTGTTTTTTTCACATGTGAAAAAATCTTCCAGAATTAACTCTGCTTACTCTAAAGGAGACATACCTTTAAGTAAGGTTGTATTTAGAATATCATTTAAAAGACCTTTCATGCTTACGTAGATCAGTTAGTACAAATATTGATTCCATTGACCCAAATCTCTTAATTATTAAGACAAATCTACAAGTTAGCTGTATCTATTTTCTAGAATCCAATCTAATATGTGATTTTAATGGTGAAAACAGCCTCCAAATCAGGAGACATTTATGCTGCCTCTGATTATTTTTTACCAAATATTTTAGCACTAATAATGTAATTCTGTTATGAAAACAAAAACAAGGTAAGATATAGCCTGAAAGAGGAACATTTTCTTCAAAGAATTTATGCAGCAACTAAAATCTTACTGTTTTCTTTTTTAAGTTGTATGTGTGAATCATCAGCTAGTTATATGTGCCTCATGATAAAGCAAAGTGAAGGAGGGTTTTTATTTTTAGATTCTATATGTGTAAGGTTCAAACTAGGCATTTCCTAATTCCTAGTTTCATATTATTATCATTAGTAGTACTAATGGGTGCAAAAGTCTGATTAAGCTATATTGTTTGTGATGGATGATAACTCAGCTAGCAGGTGTTTAATAATAGTACAGACAATTCAGGAAGTGAAAAGGGATTCTGTTTAATTACATATTTTCTGGATAGCTTCATTAGTGAATTTAATTGGACTCTGGGAGATATCACCATTTCTAATTGAGATGTCAAAAAACTGCCGGAGGGTCCAAATCTAAAGGAGAATGGAACTTTAAGCAACCAACCTTGAATAGTAGTAAGAGAAATGATATTAGAAGTCATTGAGATGCAATTGTAACTGATGCATAAATCAAATAATTCTGTACATCATCGTATGTTTAACATACGGGTATGAATTTTTTTGTAACTTACTCTTTTTTGATAATTCTGTTTCAAGTTTTATATATACTAATCACCTAAATTCTTTGCTACCTGCAGTAATATATTTGTCATTTGTAAGTCATGTGTATTTTAAATATTGTTATTAATTATTTTTATTTTAAATCTGTAATTTTGATACATGCCAATTGTCTTATTCTATTTGGGCTGCTGTAACAAAAATAGACTGGGTGACTTAAAATAGCAAACATTTGGCCAGGCACAGTGGGTCGTGCCTGTAAGCTTCAGCCTATGAAGTGGCTGGGGCTAGGGATCATGGTTGGTCTGCACAGGCAAAAATAGAGAGACCTTGTCTCTAAATAAATAAATAAATAAATAAATAAATAAATAAGTAAATAAACAAACGAACAAATAATAAAAAAACAAGTAAAATAGCAAACATTTATTTCTTATAATTCTCGAGTCTGGAAAATCTGCCATTAAGGTACCTATGGATTCAGTGTATGGTGGGGATTTGCTTTCTCGCTCAGAGATGATCAACTTTCTGGCTTCTTGCCTTGAGACAGTGAAAGGAAAGGGAGAATTTTTTCTTCTTTTTTTTTAGCCTTTTACAAAGGCACAAATCCCATTCATGAGATTTCCACTCTCATGCATCCTCCTCCAAAGACCGTCATATTGGCATCTTAAGCTTCAACACACAAACCAGCAAACTGAAATGACTCAAATTAGAATTTTTGACATTTATTATTTAAAATTTTTTTTGCATACGTGTCGGACCAGATGGGGGGCTAATTCTACGTGTATCCCAGTGTTGAAGGTTTTGTTTCCATATTAAAATTTCACCATGGTTCAGATAGCCAAACATTTCTCCTACTCTTGTCTATGCCTGAGGATTAAGGGAGTATCCGTGTTTCCTGCATTAGACTTTGTGTGAGAGATTACTGAAGAAGTGAGTGACTGGTTTTTAAAAAGTTGGCGGATAGAAACAACAAATAATACTGAACCAATACACACAAGAATCATCATCACATTTGAGAGACACAAATACAGAGTACACTGTCTTTCTCTGGCACCAACATCTCATTTGAAAGGGAAAGGATAGATATGTTTTCATTGGATATATTTTCTTGCTCGATACCCTTTCCATACAAATGCTGTTATTAAAGCCTTGAGTGAATCTTATATCAGCACATTACTTCAGTTTTCTTTTTTAATTTTGTTTTGTTGTTGTTGTTTTTTAATCAAAACAAGCCCTTTCTGTCTGTGATTAAAAAAAAAAAGGCGGAGTCTGCCTTGGCTAAGACTTGTCTAATTCAATCTTCTTTAGAATGCAGATCACATTCTTCGAGCTATATTGAAAGGGGAAAGCACTTATCACACAAATGTGCATCCTCTGAAACAGAAATACATGCCATTATTCTCCCTTGAAACTTTTTTTCTGGTGGGAGGGAAATATATAAGGACAAAGAAGACAAAGAGAGATTTGAAGAGGGGGTAATGAAGCTTTTTTAAGAGGCATGAGCCAATAGAATATTTTTTCTTAATTTTTCCCATTCTCTACCAGGTTTACTGGAAAATTAAAGTGTTTGTGCAGCTACTAAGTATGAGAGTCAAAGACTAGGGTTCCAGGCTGTAAGAGGAAGTAGAGTTTGAACCGGTTAGGAAGTCCTTTCTGCTGCCTCTTCAATTTAGTCAGTTTTCCTGTTAAATCTACCGCTTCTAGAGATCTGATTCAGCCTGTCATACATCTTTTTCTGGATAAAAAAAAAATTGTGCTACAACTTCATTGCTAATGACCTTCAAGATATTTATTTGCAAGGAAAGAAGACAGTGCAATAAATGGAAGCAGTCTCTACTTGTATTTTTCTTGAGCAGAGGTGTGTGGAACATTAGAATGCAGCTGACAAAACTGCAGCTGTTGCCTATCTATGAACTCATGTCCCAAATTAGTAAAAATTAGCTGTTTCGCAATTACAGAAACAGCTGCTCTGCTTATTTGGGAACACTGTTGCAATAGCTTTTATAAAATGTATCGCCATATGTGTTTTTCTGTACACGAGGTGAATGTGTCTTAGGGTACTCAAAGATATGCCGTAGGTTAATAGATTGTTTTACTTTCCTGAACAGTTTACACATACTTCATTCATAATTTCTCAGCTTTGAAAAATAGCAGTTGTTTCTCTTACAAAAGATTGATGTTTTTCCCATTTTCTAATGTATATGTTTAATACTATATGCTTTTCCATTTCTTTTCACTGTTGGGATTTGAATTTGGAAGGCATTCTTTAAATTATTCACTTGATCATGCTTCATTTCCAATTCTTAGTAAACATTTTTTTTAGAAAATTCTTAATTTAATTCTCATGTTTTCTTATCTCACCTCTTATTTCTCATATTTAACTTTATGGATGTTCTTATTTTTACTCATCTTCAGTTTATGCTTTAGATTCAGTTCAATTAGAATGATTTTTTAATCTGCATCTATTTAAATGAATGTTATTTAGTCTTATGTCATTTTGGGTACCTTAAAATGTAGCACGCACTTTTTTTTCCTTGTGGTTATGTTTAGAATCACTTTCATAATCATTGCTTAGTTTTCAGGTAGAAATTTGAATGACTCATGGAAGAATGTAAAAATTGTAATATTTCTGTGTTTTAGATTTGTTATTAGTAAACAAAATCTTCACAAAATATCTAGTATATTTAAAGTGATTGTACCTAACTAGTACTTTAAAATATTTTGCAGATCTAAATCATTTTCAGTTTTATAATGCATACTAATACATAAGTAATTTGGTCAAAGTTCTTTTAAGTTAGTAAATAGTAGTAATCAATTTTAGGAACTCCAGGGAACATATTGTTATCTTTGATAGATGAAAACTGTGTTTTATAGATGCTTTTTTACTAAAGAATTCAATGACTAATCTATCATAAGTACGATGATTAAGTTTTGAATAACTACTTAATGTCCACACCAAGGAGTGACAATTAGCAAATTTGTGAGTCCTGACCTACTGAATCAGTTAGTTTTATGTAGGAAAATTCTATGCTTTAATTACAAGCATAATTAGTTAGCAATATTGGGGTGGATTATTTTCTTTTTTTTTTT
>PVHY01030439.1:0-13423 GCA_004024945.1 Uropsilus gracilis
GAGGGGAAGGAGAGTGGAGGAAGAGGGGAGGGGAGGGAAGGGGAGGGGGAGGAGAGGGGGGAGCTTCTATTTTATTTCCTGCCCTACATACTCCTCCTTGGAGACCCCAACAACATGGCCGTGTGGCAACATGAGCTGTCTGCCAGGAAACTGAACCTTCTGGGAATGTCCCAGGAATGTCTGCCCACCCTAGGCCAGAACAGCCCAGCTAAACACAGTCACACCTCACAACTATGATAGGGAAGAAGTTCTTCTTTCAACCTTCTGGTGCACTGTAGGTTGCCACAAGGCAATAAAACACAGCAGTCTTTGTGTTTTTTTAAAAAGATCTCCAGGTGAATTTGAAGACAGACTAGATACTTACTGATAAGAAAGAACTAGGGTTCATTTCAGATATGCTTCTGGTATTGTGTTGAAAATGAGTCTTTATCTTTTAAAGGAACATTTATAGCTATTTATGGGTGAACTTCGGAGTTTTCTTTAAAATAACAAAGCAGGTTGGGGGGTGGTCCATGAAACAAGACAGTGTTTCAAACAAGACTGGCAGCTCTGGGTGGGAGGAAAAGGGGTTTCTTGTATCACTCACTGTCTTCACTTTGGTGCATGTTTGAAAATTTCCCTAAGAGAATGTGGGTTTCTGGGAATATGTACATGTTCAATAGATATTTTTGATCTGTTCAGTAGTAACTTAAAGATCTAAAAGGCTGAATTCAGCACTGCCACCATAACTCTGATACAACTGCTTAGATAATTTGGACATTGCCCATATCTATAGTTTAGGGGAAATCGTGGTAGTTTTATCTTTGAAGACATCTCGAATACTTTCGGAGAATGAACGAGATAGGAAGAATAATAAATACTGATCGCCGAAATCACTCAGCAACTCATTTCGCTGCCATGATGCCCCCTACCCCAGTTTTTTGCCAAGACTGAAACCTTCAGTCCAAACTCAGCAGCTGCCTGGGAGAGCAGCAACTTCCTGCCTCTATTTCCCCACTAGAATGTCTGTCGCTTCCATCAGAACAGGGCCCTCATTTTTATCTTGTGTGCATGGTACCTCGCCAAAGGCCCATGCTTAATCGGTAACTGGGTATGGATGGCATTTCGCCAGCCCCTGGCACCCTCCCAAGTCCATGGAGAGGCTTAAAGCAGAGGAGAGTAAAAGCCTTGTAAACAGAATGTCCGGTTTGCCAGAGCCTCTGCTCCCAGGAAAAAGCAGGCATCTCTTATTTTTGTAATAGGCTTCCTTTATATGGAAGACTTGCTTCCCTCCCTCCCCTCCCCTCCCCTCTCCCTCCCCTCCCTTCCCCTCTCTTCCCCTCCCCCACTTTCCCAAGCAAAAGGACTGGTTCTTTGTTTCTTCATCAGCTCCCTGGCCTCCCCAGCTTGGGGTGGAGGGCTGGAGCCAAGGCTGGCAAAACCTGGTGTGCCAGTCACAGCACAACTCTGAGGGGGCACATTAGACGGGGATGTTTGGGCATAAACTCTGCCTCTTTAGTCAATTCAAAGGGGCCTGGAGGGAACTTGGGGGAAGAAGCGTTAGGCCTAAAGGCACAGATAACAGGGACTTGTCTCTGTGGCCTCACCCAGTTTAAGAACTCTCCTTGGGGAGTTCAAACACCACAAGGAAATGCTACCACTTCCTCAGCCCTTTGCTCCTGACAGGTAAGAGGAGATGGAGGACTTTTGTGCTGTCACTGACTTCTCTGTGCAGAGCAACACAAGAATCTGGAGGCTGCAACTCAAAGTAGCTGAATAACCAGTCACGCTAGTTATTTTTTCAGTCTCATTTGAGAAAGGGTCTGTGGACCCTTAATTTTCTTTTTCTTTTGAAACTAGGTCTCGCTATGTTGCCCGGAGAACAGTAGGTTCACACTGCCCAGGGTACCAGGGACTCAAGCCATCCCCAGCCTCAGCCTCCCAGGTAGCTGGGATGACAGGCACGCACCACCACACCCAGCTATTTTTGGGGGACTAGGTCTCTCTACATGCCCCTGGCAGGACTCAAACCGTGATCCCTGGCTCTGGCCATGGCTTCTTAGGCTGCCACCTACAGGCGTGCGCCACCATGCACCATGCCCAGCCCTAGATCCTATTGTATTTGTCTAGATGAATTTTCGATATGTTCCTCTGTCTGATATTTGTTTCTCTATGTTGCGACTCACAGGTGCTCAGCAAGACACAAGGACCCCGATTGAAGTTCAAAGCTGCAAGTTTATTTGCAAGAAGCTAGTGCACCACCCCACGCCAAGGTGCTGAGAGACCTGAGCAGACCCAGTCACAATCTCTTACAGGGCAAAACCACCACCTCCCCCCACCGTGAAGCAAGCAAGCAGATGTAGGATGCATTCCCATCACTACAGTTTCCAATAATGCTGCCATCCATCGTCTATCAGCAGGACAATGCTGCCATCCATCTTCCACCAGGTGGACAAGATGGTTGTCAGGAACAGGCAGGAATAAGGGGACATAGAAACAGGATGTCAGACCAGCCAGCTGTGGCAGGTTCTTTCCACCGAGTGCAGGGAGAGGATGCTGTTTTCAACGTGGAGGTTTTAAACAACATGCCGTGACTTTGGTTTGTCTGTTCCCAACACTCTTCCTGCCAGAAGATGGGTTCCTTCAGGACCAACTGAAGGACAGGTTTACATTTGAATAAACTCGAGTCCCTTGTATTCTTTTCCTTCTGCATCTGTGACTGCTCCACTCCCCAGAGTCCTGCTATGATGCTGGGCAAATCCTCTCCTGGAACACAAATGTGCAATTTAGACAACCCTGGTCCATGGGAGCCAGGGGAGCAAAGAAGGTTGGAAGGGAGCGTGTTTTCAAACAAACACGGACTCCTTATTGAGCCAAAGGAAACAGAGTTTGTTCACGTGGCTATAGTCCTGGGACACATTCCTTATCAAACATCACCTGTAGACAGCGTTTACAAAGTACACATGATGCATGAGTCTCCTCAAGAACTGGGATTATTGCTTTAAAGAGTAATTGCATCTTCGGGACGAGGTCCACTTTGCTAGCTCGGTGCTGGCAAAGAATTCCTGCTGGCTGGCCACACACGGGCAACAAGATCGGACCCATTTGGGTAGGTGCCTTGTGAGGAGGAAGGGATGGAAGCTGCTCGCACCAACATCAACTGCTTTGGTTCCCATTTCCAAATAGCTTCTTCATATCCTCGTCTCTCGGTCATCCATTTTGGTTAGTGAACGGGTCACACAACGAAGACACTCCTAAGGCTGAAGCAGAGTGCGTGTTTGTGTCTGTGTGTGCACCACGCATGACTTGGCTAATTTAGCAAAAGCATCTTTGAAATATAAACCAGCAAGAATCTGGAGCTGGTGTCCTAGAACTAGGTTTCCTGTTAAGCTAAACATCCAATGCCATCTGATGCTTGTTGGTGGCCAACTGAATTCAAAAGCAAAACATGGCTAAACCAGATGAGCTCCATTCTTCCCAGCGCCCAGGATAGCTGGAGGTGGCTCTGTTTTGTCAAAGGGAGCCTGGCTCCTTTGCAAGAATGGCTTGCTCATTCGACTGATGAATTCGTTGTATTCATGAGCCAGAAACAAAACAACAATCTGGGGATGATTTCTATAAAACTGGATGTTTCATCCAAAGGTGATTAATACAACTAAGCCTCTCTGCTTCTCCTGCTGTGAAATTACTCAGAGCTAGAGCTTGAGTTAATCACGGCTAATCTTTCCTGCACTTTGAGGAACCATGTCAGTTAATTTCCTCCCTTGCTGCATGATGGTTTTTGGAGAAAGTCATTATGTAAGCCACTTGTTTTTTTCACTTTGAAGACTTTTTAAAGAAGGGTCAGTGTGGGGAAGCTGTCAGGTTAGACATGTATTTGGGGATACAGGTGCATTAACAACGATGCGCGTTTTCATAACGAAATCATTATTAGGTAGATACTAACCTTTAAAGATGTAATAAACGAAGCCTTGCCTTTATCTGGTCTTTGGAAAGCAGGGGAGATGTGTGGTAAAATAGGCACTTTGCGCATGGGAAGGATTTAAAATTATAACACTGCCTCCATCCCTTTGGGTAGAGTGGACACTGAAGCTAACTGCTGGAAATGGCTTTATGCCTCAATTTCCCCTCAGTACAGAGGTAAAGACACCCGCTTATCTCACCAAATCACCTACGAAATCAGATCACCTAAGAAAAGTTCTAGTACAAATACTTGAGTTATTGAGTTCCTACCTCTCAGCTGCTTAACTATTAAATGAATATAATAATCACGCGTTAGGTGATAGTGAAGATGATGCACTAAATTGGAGGAAAGAATGATTTTATCTTACTAAAAGTAGTGTTAACCCAAAGTATTAGCATTTTTAGTAAATTAGTATTACTAATTTTACTAATTACTAATTTTAATCTTACTAATTAGTAATACAACACTACTTTTCCCTAACTCGCCATGTCTTATTCATCGATCCTAAGATGGTTTTAAAAACAAAAACAGTACCACTTACAGCTGTCGTTCAGGAAGCTTTCTACATGCACGATGATTTGTCCACAGTAAAATGGCTCAGAACGTGGAAAACAACTCAGTGTTTGGGTACAGACTATGATATCTATTTTAAATACAGTGCTCTTTTAGACCTCGTTTTCTTTACCAGGCGGAGCTGGAGATGGGGAAGCAGTCACACAGCCCCCCTTCTTCTTTTCCATTAAGTGGCAGAGCAGAACTAAAGCATGAGGCATTTAGATCTCAGATGATACTCACTGGCCTCTGGGGTCTTCTGCTTCCCGAGTAGACATGAAGAAGGGTGTGTGTCAAAAGCCTCCTTTTTAAGAACAGAAATGGGGTAGGCATAGCTGTGAAGGCATAGCTCCTTGTAAGCCATGGCCCACATTGTCACGCAGCTCTGCCACTTGTGCTGTAAATGCTGGGGGGTTCTTTCACCTTCATCATCCAGAGAGAGGATGGGAGCCACGATCGCCCATTCACTGGTAAGAAGATTAAAGACCTTGACAAGCACAGTCTGCTTCGAACAGTGCCTGACCTCCTGTGACCTGCTCTCTACCCAGCTGCCTCACGGGAACATTCTGAGCTTAAGTCCTTGTCACCCTTTATTTGCTTGTTGCCAGGTCTGAGGGCCACTCAGCGCCTTGCTAGTGATGCATGCCCTACAGCTCTGAAGATGCGAGTTGATGTGTTTCACATTGATGACTGCAAACATGGCTCGTATTTACTCCCTTCTTTCATGGGGATCCCAGGAGATTGAAGATGTTTCTCAATCAAGCTCTCTCCTTGAGGACTAAGTATTTGCATTCACGTGAAATCCCTAAGCTTATTAAAAAAATAAATGACAGAAACTCAGCTGCTGAAAAATAAGACGAGAAGCTACACTCAGTCAGGGATTCGGATCTTTAAACTTGGCTTTAAAGTGACCCTGATGGGTCGGGTGTGGTGGTGTGCACCTTTAATCTCAGCCTAGAAAGGGAGGCCAAGACTAGGAATTGCTTGAATCCACAGGTTCGAGACACACCCGGGGCAACATAGCGAGACCTAGTCTCAAAAAATAGCTGGGTGTTGTGGCACGCATCTGTAATCCCAGCTACCTGGGAGGTTGAGGCTGGGAAACGCTTGAGTCCATTGTACCCTGAGCAACGTGAGTCTGTGGTTCCCTAGGCAACATGAGGAGACCTAGTCTCAAACAAACAAGCAAACAATAAACAAACAAAGAATAAAGTGACCCTGGAACAACACACAGGGCAGTTCTATTTTTCAGTAAGTCCATGATAAACACTTTTGTTGTTTTGCTTTGGAACGGATAACATTTCTTCCATGAAATACCAGAAGAGCTAATTGGCTTGTACTGAAGCCAATTTCCACTGAAAAACACTCACAACATAAACCAAGCACCCTGCACACATCTCACTGCTAAAAGTGACCTCACACTCATGCAGTGTCCCCATGAAGAGCCAAGTAATGCCTTGCCTGTGGCTACCAACAGGTGCGCTGTTGGAGCAGTCTCCATCTTGGTTCTCTTGGACACAGAAGTTGCTGTTTTTCTCTCTACAACATGTTCCTTCTCCCTGAAATCAGGCGCTGAAGTAGACAAATTGTTCTTTACTCTGCTCAAGATTGCTTCCTTTCTATTAAGCCTCTAATTATTTAGACATTAAGGATCTGATAAGAAAAAATGTTGAGTTTCACCTCTTCAACTTCCATGGAATACAAAGAAAACTAAAGAACCTCTTCGAGAAGTCCCGGAAGAGACGCCATTTAAGAGGGGAAAGATGGAGTGATGGGGTAGAAGAGGCATCGCTGACGCTGAGGACTTTCAGAGCCATAAATAAGCTAGACAGGGAGTAGAGGAAGAATGAGACCCGCTTTCTGTGGGGTTGCTCGCAAGCCTCCTTGAAGCCAGGGTGGACTGGGCCAGCCTGAGGTACTCCCAGCTCATGGTTCTAGGAATTCCCATCACTATAAATGAGCAAAATCAGAGGGAGTTTGTTAGTTACAGCCGCCATTCAGCTGATTCCTGGAATGCCCTTACCACAGAGGACCGGCCATGACTGTCTTCTCATTTAACGATGGGGAAACGAACTGCAGAGACTCAGTTCACAGGAAAAGTGACTGTTCAATGGGCCTTTTGGCTGGACCGGCAGCCCCAAGAGCATTTGCTTTGCATCAGTTTCCCATTAGCTCCAGCAAAGCCCCGGAAGCCCAGAGTCACTGTGCAGAGTGAACTTGTGACCCACCAACCCGTGGATCTGGGGTGTGGTCCAAGGGCTGTTCTTGACAGCTGATGTCACCTACCTGAGCAACCAGAATAGTCTGTGCCCCCCGTACAGATAGGCAGGTGGATGAACTCAGAAATTCAGATTGCTGGTCCACAATCACATCACAATCATTTCTGTGGCTTCATCTTTCCATGGGGTGGTTGTCATCGGCTTTTTCTAATTATGCAGATAATGGAGTTTTGAAAAAGGAAAAATGCAGGAAAGTCTACAAAATAAGATGAAATCAATGCACGTTCTGCCATGGTATTTTTTCCTTGTAAAACTAAGTTCTAAAATAGTCTAGGATACAGATAACAGTAATGATGATAATGATCCAATAGCTTACTATGCTTACTCACAGCTTTTTCTGCACACACACACAAAAATCCTGCGGAGGAAACACTTAGCAGTCTTTTCCCTTTCCCTCCCCAACAAAACAAAGCCAAAACACTAATAAGAGCTAATGATCCTGAACATCAACATCAGCAGGATCATCTTAGTCTAATTATAGTCTCAGGGGGTTGAGTAATATTCAGATCAAAGAACTAATAAAAATGAACATGAATGATAGAGCTTTAGATTGTGAAGTCTCCTTTGGACTCTTTAGTCTGAAAACTCAACAAAGGTCCAAAGGTTCACAGCAACTGCCAACCAACAGTAAAATTCCCAGCTAAATTTCCAAACTGTATAGAGTTCATGCTTCAGCCACACTGTTTTGTTTTGGGGGAGGGGGGGTGGAGGCAACATTGGTTTACAAAGCTGTATCTGATTTAGACATCTAGGTTCGCATGCTTCAGGTGTATGCTACCACACTCACCACCGAAGCACCCAGAGTCCTCCACCATAGGAAGGGGTCCATGATACCCCTTCCTCACACCACTCTCTCCCTTTCCCCTCTGATAGCCTTCTTTCTACAACCAGATTTCTAGGGTGTATTATTGGTCTGGCTGTATCTGTACTTTGTTTTGTTCCTTTGTTTTCCATATAAAACTGTTTCCATGTAATACCTTTCCCCTTCTGACTTATTTCATTTAGTGTAATCCCCTCCAGTTGCATCCACCTTTACAAATGGTAGGTTTATTTTCAATAGCTTCATAGTATTCCAGTGTGTATGCAGCCCACCTCTTAATCTTCTCATCTGTCTTTGAGCTTAGGGTGCTTCCAAAGTTTGGCTACTGGAAAGAGTGCTACAATGAACATAGAAGTGGCTCTATCCCTTTAGTTAATTTTGGTTTTTTTATTGCTTTTTTTTTTTTAACATTCTTTGGGTAGATACATAGGAGTAGAATCTACTCCTACCTTTTTAAGTCCTCCTTGCAGGGTAGCTATGAGTTGCAGTGCAAGCTGAGTTGACTCTATTTCTGTCAGGTCATTGCAGTCCTAGTCAGAGACTATCCCAAAAGATCTGAGGGGTGAAGGTTGTGAATTCTGGACTCACAGCCTTGGAAACAGAACCAGTGGTGGATCAGTAGGACACCATGTCATTAGAGTTTTTGTCTCATGGAGATTCTGCAGTGAAGACAAGGTTAGGGCAGGCATGTGAAGGTTTAAGAAAGAGAAAATCCAAATGCAACAAGACATCAGTGATTAACCCAAAATTCATCAAAGAAGGGACAACATTGGACATACTAACATATCAACTAGGTGAACACCACAGGCAAGCTGTTTAATCACCACAAACATGGTGTTTTAGAATAAAATCTCGGCATTCTGAAGCCAGCCACAGCCGAACAGGGTCATCTTTGGAGGGTTTCACAGAACAGTTAAGTTTCCTCTATCTGCATTGAATCTGCAGGCTTGGCTTGGTCAAGAGTAAGTCAGTGAGTCAGGTTTCTCTTCCATTTGCCTTTATGACCAGCCTCTGTGGAGTCACCAGCCTGCTGTGACTTGATCGAACAGTCCCGAGGGGGAGGGGAAGGATTATAATTGAGTCAAGAAGACTCTGACAGAAGTGATTCACAGCCTCTCTCTCTGGACTGTGGGAGTTTATTTAGCATCAGACTTTTATAGAAAACATGGAGCAAGCAGTAACAAAAGAAGTTTTGATCCAGGGTCACATGGATCTTTACCAGCATATCTTTACCAGGGGACCAGTGAAAGCTAGTCTAAGACTGCTCAAGTTTGGCCAAAGTGTGACCTCAGAGGAGCTATTTTACAAAGATTGCTCTGTAGACAGTCAATGTTTACCCAGTAGGCAAACATTCAGTAGCTTATCAGAGCAGGCGAAAAATGAGAGCATACCTCCCAACACTGTGGTATGGCAACCTCCCCATATCGGGCCCAGTGGGTGTGTGTGCATGCCCGTGTAGACATACCTGGACCTGGGAGGAGGTCCTGGAAGGGTGGTCTAACCCTGACCAGACAGAAATAGAGTCAACTGAGCTTGCACTGCAGCTCATAGCTGCACCGTAAGGAGGTCAGAGCGCAAAGAAAGTGAGAATGAGAGAGAGGAAACCAGGGAAAGATTCTTGGGGAGGTGTGAGGGCTGCCCCAACCTGCCTGTTGTGTCTGTGTAATGGCGAGAACCAATAAAGCACCTCCCCAGATTTGGGGGTGCATGCACACTATAACTGGTGATGCAAACAGGACAGTTGCACTACAGCTGGCAAAGAGATGACTTCCCAGGTCACAGAGCCAGCTCTGCCAGTTTGTGTCCTAGAGTTAGTACTGCTGAAAGCCTTGGCTTCTTGCTGACTGTGGCCGGAGGCAGCTCTCGGCTGGCCCAGGGCACCTGCAGTTCCAGGCAGGCAGCCTTCCTGGGTGGCCACGTGCTCAGGTCAGCTATAGAAAGCTCCGGGAGGGCTGTTAAGACAGGGTCTCCTGCAATGGACGAGATCACAGCAGCGACGTCCCTGCCCGCACCGTGTGTGCTGTTTACAAGCAGAGGAAGCAAAATTCGGCCACCTCCAAATTGTGTCTTTTTGGCAGAAGCTTTTAAGGGCGAGGCTCTGAAGACCAGGTGTGTTAGGAGTCGCATGTGGAATGAAGAAGAAAATGAGACAGAAGAGATGGAGAGCGATCTGTGAGGCCAGCCCACAGAGCGGGAATCCTGGAAGCAAGTTCAAGTCCAACTTTAATGAAGTTGTGAAGCCCCTCATAGACCCCAGTCAGGAAATGTCACAATGATGTCATGAGGAAGGAGCAAAGCGTCCGTGACCCGCAGCACGGAGGATGCAGGGATGCGCGATAACAGGAGGATTTTCCTGAGGGGGCAACGGTCATCACTAATAGGTCCTTGGGACATCACTTGGGACATTACAAAGAGGTTAGGAAGCTGGGTGACAGGTGAGAGACTGGCTATTGACCACCCTCTAGTGTGCTGGAGGGGGCTGGAGAGATCAGAGGTGTTCCTCTTAGCTGAAGCTCCATCTCTCTACCTGCTTCCATGTTCCACACAGGTGCAGTTTGCCTTTGTGAGGGAGCCATTTCCATGTAGAATGCAACACTCTCTCTCTGGGGCAGCAGCTGTCCTGGAAACAGCTAGTCTCCTTACCTCCCTCCACCGGAAGAGGTGGACTCTTTCTCTTGTTTGTTTTTTTAATTTATCTATTTCTCAATTTTATCTCTTTTACATTGATTGCACCTAGATATGCTTTTTACATCGTTGTCTCTTCCGAGGTTCTCCCACCACCTTGTCATCCGGGAGCCTTCCTCTTCCTCCCCCGTGCCCCTCCCAAGCAGGTAGAACCTTAAGTCTGCACGCCACTGTTTCCCATGAGCCTCGGTGGCCCCCCTCATGACACAGACAACCTACACCTGCAACCCCCCTCGGTGGCGCTGTCACACCTGAGGCCGCTGGCAAGCTGCTGAGCTGAGCTGGGCCTCTCCCATGCCCACAGGTTGATGTCCATGTATTATCACTGAACTTTCTCTCGTATTCATCGGTCTGGTGCTTGCTGTGCTCACAGCAAAGGGGTCAAAGCAAGAACGCTGCCAGGTCAGAGCCTCTCTCTTGCATCTGGGGCCAGTCACCTTTCACGGACTGGCGGTCAGGACCCCCTCCAGCCATCAGGGCCACGCTCAGGCATGGCTGGTGAGGCCGGCGCAGGTGCGTCCAGCGGGGTACTGTCCAAGGACAGGCTGAGGAGCTGGTCCCTCTCTGTGCTAGACCTTCCAGCAGTGGGGTCACCTGCAGGGCTGGGAGAACCCAGAGCGGCACGGGATGATTTCTTTCGCACCCCAACACATGCATGTTGTGGTTCCCAGCTCCACTCAGCGGCTCACAGGAGTGTGTGACCACTGGGGGTGGTGGGTATTGGGGCCCCATGTAAAGAGCCAGCCACAGGGTGCGAGAAAGGATGAGAACGATGCTCAGTGGCAGAGCAAAGACTGATTACAAACATACTAAACAGCGAGTTTATTGTCTCTGGCAGGCGATATTTAAAGCATCAAGAGAATGTTTTACAACCAGTCAAACAAGGGAGACGAGTGGCTACTGCACACCTAAATTGGGTAAAACATTGGTTCCTGTGAGATACTAGGGGGCAGGGGGGTCACCCATAAATGTGGTATCTCCCAAGGAATGTTTCTTAAGGTAAACATTGGGGGAATGGCGACACTGCTGCCCACCGGAGGTCAATCATGCCGTCCCATCTTCAGTGTTCTGAAGACAGATAAGAATGAAATGACGTGTTCTTCATCCCCAGCTGAGTCCCGGCCAGTCTAAGCTTGTAGTCTCTGAAACCCCCACAGTACAGCACACAGGCTGGGTGTGGCTCCATGAAGAATAACTCCTGAGAGACAAGAGCAAGGAGGCTGGTACCTGAGACCATCAGGATCTGGAGGGAAAGGCTGTCTCCTCCAGCACAGGAAAGGCCACAGTAGTGATGGAGCCTGGAGAGCCACACGCCTGGCTTGCACGAGCTATAGCGTGTGACAGGCCTTGCGACCCAAGCTGTTCCCGGAGATCTGGTCAACCTGGTCTGTGCTGCCCCAGGAACAGGGGGCTCCCCCCAGGAGGACACTGCTCCAGAGAAGAAAAAGAAGTGACCAGTGGGCAAGACATCCACCAACTAGACAGCCACCAACAACCTGTGGTGAGAGAAAGCTGGAGTGACAGAGGGGGTGGGGAGGGGGTAGGACAGTGCCTACACACAGAGTGATGAACGCAACCAATAAAATCAAATACAAATTAAAATGAATAGCTCACTACTAATAAAAAAATGACTAAAAATAAGATCAAAATAAGTCTCCAAGCAGCCTCCAGTCTCGCTCCTGCAGACCCCAGAGAATAAGTGAAATTGAACCCTAAATACAGCTGATGTTACAGCTCAGGACCAGCTCACGGCTTTGTTTCTCAGGGATGTGCTCATTCCTAGGGCAGATGCAGCTCAGGCTGGGGTCAGCTCTGCTGGCCTCCCTGACCGTGCCTGGGCTGAATTCCCCATTCGCCTGGAGCAGCCTCCAGAAAAGCCTCCCCAAGGCTGAGGGGTCACATGGATCCGGGTGACTGAGCAGGTCAAAAAACACCCTCGTCACTAGCATCAGGGAAATGCAAATCACAACCACGATGAGATCCCACCTCACACCAGTAAGAATGGCCCACATCAAAAAACCCGGCAACAACAAGTGCTGGCGTGGATGCGGAGAGAAAGGAACACTCTTACACTGCTGGTGAGAATGTAAACTGGTCCAGCCGCTATAGAAAGCTATGTGGAGGACCCTCAAATTAATGAAAATGGAACTACCCTTTGACCCAGCAATCGCTCTTCTGGGAATCTACCCAAAGGAGACCTCAATGTGGGTACAAAGGGACACCTGTGCTCGGATGTTTGGTGCAGCACCATTTATAATTGCAAGGTCATGGAAACACCCAAATGTCCCAAACAGATGACTGGATGAAAAAGATGTGGTATATCTACACAATGGAATATTACTCAGCAGTTAAAAATGACACATTCGATGCATTTGTGATAACATGGATGGACCTAGAAGGAATCGTATTAGCAGAAACAAGTCAGAAAGAAAAAGACAGAAACTAGATGGTGTCACCTATAGATGGGACAGAGGAAGAAGACGCCAAAGGCGAGGAGGGAAAGTCCAAACAGGCTGACAGCCGAACTAAAGTGCACAACTGGGGGTGTGGGGGAGGGGCGGCCAGGGAGGGGAGGGGGTGGGTGGTCCCCGGGGACACAGAGATGTGAAATGTTCAGAAACGGACTCAGATACAGCTGTGCGTGAGCAGAGCCGCCCCGGGCCAGGCCGGCCAGGGGTCACCGCGTCCTGGACGTCGCTCCGGGCTCGAGACCCGGCTCTGCAGGGGGAGTCTGCTCCCGGCTCACAAAGGCGGCGCAGAGGTGGGGGCTGGAGCGGAGCCGCGAGGGCCGAGGCCGGGGTCTGAGGCGGCCGCGCCTGGCCGGGCGCTCCCGCGGCTGCTCTCGGGGCTGGACGCGCGGACCGACTCCGTCTCCTTCAGTCCCGGCGGCGGGCGGCCCCGGAGCGGCCCGGCTTCCTGCAGACGCCCCGCTCGGCCCGGCACCTGCACCCCCCGCCCCCCCCCCCGCGGCCTCCCCGCCCCCCTCCCCGGCCTCCCCGCCCCCCTCCCTTCGCGGGGGCGGCCGCGGGGCTCGGGCCTGGGCGTCCGCCCGCGCGCTCCGCCGACCTGGCCGTGGACACCGCGGGCACCGCGAGCGCGTCCCTCCCGCCGCGGGCGGGCGGCGCCGGGCGACTCGGGGCGACT
>PVHY01030440.1:0-13427 GCA_004024945.1 Uropsilus gracilis
CTTCTTCCTCCCCCACTCCCACCTCCCTTCTTACCCCTCGGGCGCCTCCCTTTCTCCCCGCCCTGGTTTTCCTCTCCCCCTCCTCCTCCCCTCCTTTCTCTCCTTCTCCCGCCTCTCTTCTCCTTCCAGTCCCGTTCTCCCTCCCCCACCTTCATGCTGACGCTCCTGCTCGCTCCCTGCCCAGCCGCAGCGCTCCCAGCCCCGTGCTGGCCGGTGGCAGCACCTGCCGGGAGCACCTCCCACCCTACCCCACCCCCACCCTCGTGTGCCCAGCAGCCGGTCTCCCACTGGGAAGCCTGCCTGGGGGGCCCTGGCAGCCGCTGTCACCGGCACGAAGGTGCCACAGGCTCATCTTTCCCAGCGATCACCCCTGACAAAGGTGGTTATGGGCCTGAGGGGAGCACCTCAGGGTGTCTTGCCTTTACAAGTATATAGACAGACAGACACAGAGACACAGACAGAGACAGAAACAAAGAGAGAGGTAAAGCTGAAGAACTCCTAGTGCCCCTGCAGTGGACAATTAAGTTACAGATTAGAACAGGGCCAAGTTTTCTTCATGGTAAGAAAGATCTACTTAGCCAAGCACGGTGGTGGGTGCCTGTAAACGACAGCTTATGGAGTTGCAGCGGGCTCTGGGGATCAAGGTTTGAGTCCCGACCAGGACAACACAGCGAGAGCTAGTCCCAAAAAAATAGCTGAGCGTGGTGGCGTGCACCTGTAATCCCAGCTACCTGGGAAGCTGAGGCTGGGGATTGCTTGAGTCTGTGGTACCCTGGGCAACGCGAGCCTGCGGTTCCACAGGCAAAAATTAGCAAGATCTAGTCTCAAAAAAAAAAAAAAAAAAAGAAGGAAAGATTTACTTAGAGAATGAGGGAGCATGTGTGTGTGAGTGTGTGTGTGTGGGGGGGGGGGCGCGCAGTTCAGGCACATAGGCCATTTTGAAAGTTTTCTACTTAGATCTTGCGATGTGAAGACTTGCTTCCCCTGTCTCTCTCCTCGCCTTGATTTTCCTTAAATGCCATTTTTAAACTGTATGTTAGAGGTCCCCAACATCCACCCCCAGGGTATACTGGAGTGCATACTGGAGTTCAGAGTGCATACTGGAGTCCTTGGGAGAAAGTGGCTTGGTTTTATCGCACACCTGAAGACATCTGCGATCCTAAAGAGTTTAAGGGCCTTTGACTGGGTGGTCTCCTGAGGCTAAAATGGGTGAAAGTCCTGTGGGGACAGTCCACCGGGACCCTCTGTGGGATGTGGGCTCCAGGTGAGAAACAAGAAGAGCCTATTTCCAGCCCAGCATCCCTGCCGCAAGCATGCATCTGTGCAGGGTCCTGGTGCCAAGCCCTGCAGAAGGGCGGCGGGCCCGGTGTGAACACACCAACCTTCTTTCTTCTGAGGAGATATATATATTATATATATATATTCTCTTGTGGGACAAAAACAAAAAATAACTAATAAGGCATTACAAGGAAGGTGAGCGCAGGCAGCTGGCATGGACACAAGGGCATCACCTTGACTCAAAAGGACATGGGAAGGCCGCCCTTAGGATTTGTAGGAGTTCCAGATCAAGGGGGCAGGGCCCAAAAGACAAAGGGTCTTTGGGTATTGAGGTATTGTGTGCACTAAAAAAAAAAAACCAGAAAATCAAAAGCCTCAAAGTTCTCAAAAAGCTCAACTTCTCCCTTGTCCTGAATTTCCATTTGCTAGACACCTTGGCTTAGCTTTGGCTCCCAGGGCAGCACACTCTGGAAGGGCCTGGAAGAGTTTATTGGATTAGGACATGGTGGCTCGTGCCTGTAAGCTTCCGCCTATGAAGTGGCCGG
Organism: Uropsilus gracilis; assembly: GCA_004024945.1. NCBI lineage: Eukaryota > Metazoa > Chordata > Mammalia > Eulipotyphla > Talpidae > Uropsilus > Uropsilus gracilis. The sequence continues at coordinate 1,824 of PVHY01030440.1, forward strand.
GGCTAGGGATCACGGTTCAAGTCCCGCCTGGAGCCCGTAGCGAGACCTAGTTCCAAAAAAAATAGCTGGGTGTGGTGGTGCGCACCTGTCATCCCAGCTACCTGGGAAGCTGAGGCTGGGGATTGCTTGAGTCCGGGGTACCCCGGGCAACGAGAGCCTACGGTTCCACAGGCAAAAAAAAAAAAAAAAAATAGCAAGACCTAGTCTCAAAAGAAAAAAAGAGTTTATTGGCTCAACTCTCTTGGGGAGATGGGTGTGACACCCCCCCCCCCCCAGGGCTGATGTGAAATTTTCTGTGAACTTACAAAAGCTGTTTTCTGACTCATGCTGCTCTCACAGTGCATTTCTGCCGTCTCTCCTGGCCTTCCCTTACTCAAGTCTAGCTTTGGTGACTCCTTCTTCCTACCTTCAGGGCTGAGCTAGGCTGTCCTGTCCACCTCCCTGCTCCCTGCTCTCTGAATGCCTCTTGCCAGAAGGGGTTTAATGCAAGGAGATAGGGACATCAAAGGAGAGGTTTAAGACAGAATTCTTGCAGTGACAATTAAGTCACAGATTAGAACAGGGTCCGTTTTCTTCATGGTCCACAGAGTAAGGGAGGTTCACTTAGAAAGAATGAGGGGCGTTCAAACCATCTGGTCCCTGTGTTCCCTTCAACCTGGCTGAGGTGGACCCTGGACTCTCTCTGGGTTTTTCCACTGGAAGCTTCCTTCTTCAGTGTCTCCACCACCTGAAGTCACCCTCCGGGCTGCACTAGCAGAGGTTATCTTATCTGGTCACCAAGACAACTGTCCCCTGTGTGCTGCTGGTGGGAAGGGGAGCCTGGGACAAAGCAGGCAGAGACACTGAGATGGTGCAGACCATTCACAGAGGGGTAGACCTGTGCCCCGAAGGCACACACGGTGATCGATTTTAAGGCAATAAGAAGCATTTTTTTTTTTTTTGAGACTAGGTCTCACTATTTTTGCCCATGGAACCGCAGGCTCTCGTTGCCCCAGGGTACCACAGACTCAAGCAATCCCCAGCCTCAGCTTCCCAGGTAGCTGGGATTACAGGCGCGCACCACCACGCCCAGCTATTTTTTTGGAACTAGGTCTCGCTACGGGCCCCAGGCGGGACTCGAACCGCAATCCCTAGCCCCAGCCGCTTCATAGGCTGAAGCTTACAAGCACGAGCCACCGTGCCCGGCTAATAATAAGCATTTTAAAAAATACCTTCGCTGAGGAAAGGCTATGTCAGTCACACCCAGCAAAATCTTGCTGAGGGTCATGAAGCCGCTCATTGTGCTGACTTCACTGCTTTATTTTTGTTTTCATTTTTACCATCTTTTTAATTGTGGGGCTTTCACTGACAGAAACGGAACCAAAAACTAGTTTGAGGCAGATCATCAGTATTGATGAAAACGTGAATTAAAATGAGGGGGAGCTGGGCATGGTGACTTGCACCTGTAATCCAAGCGCTGGGAGGCATGGGGCCTGGGATCGCTTGAGTTCGCAGGTTCGAGACTACCCTGGGCAACAGAGTGAGACCTGGTCTTGAAAAAAAAGCAGCCGGGCGTGGTGACCGGCGCCTGTAGCTACCTGGGAGTCTGAGCCTGGGGATTGCTTGGGTCCACGGGATCGGGCCTACCCCGGGCAGCATAGAGAGACCCAGTCTCAAAAAAATGAAAATAAAATCAAATGAGGGGGACCCCTAAAGCCCCAGTCCTGCACATCAGGTTCTTTTTGAACCCCCCTCTGCCCCAATCCATACTAACTGCCTCTCCCACTCCTGGCTCTGCAGGAGGTTCCACAGAGAAGGGAATCGCCTCCCCAGGAGCACCCAGGGAGTCTGCAGCTCAAGGAGGCCCGCTAGGAAGAGGGCTCCCTTGTCTAATCCCAACAAGGCCTCTGGCTTGGAAACCTGCTTTCCTAGAGGCTGGGGCATGTGGTGTTACGTGATTCAGCCTGTCGGTCCCTGAGCTCAATTGTGTAGTCATAACACCTTGCCTGGAACTGGGTCATTTCCTCCGAGGTCCTCCCCCCAATGACTGTATAGTTGATAGGGGTGCTGTGGTGGAATTGGGGGGCCATGGACCAAGCATGATAATGGTGCATTAGAGTAGCAGCCATTGTGCCCTGGTGGGCAGAGACTTGGAGAAAGGAAGCCAAGCCTTCTCGGGAAACTGAGGGCAGGGGGAGAATTTAAGAGAGACAAAGCTGGAGAAGGGAGAGACCAGAGGAGCAGCAGGGAGCCTGGTAGCCTAGGAGCTGCTGCTGCCATGTGTGGCCACAGGGCAAGGAAGGAAGCTTCCATCCCCAGCCGGGACTGGTGAGTCCAGGGAAGCATGTTGGCGAGACTTGGGACCTTTGTAAGCTGAATTGTAAACATGGTGCTTGAAACTTGCTTTAACTTTGAAACTGTGACGTTTGGGAATTGTCTGGAGGTCTGAGGAAAACTTGGAGTGTTGCTGCTTTCACTGTGGAGACGTCTGAAGTGGTTGCTGCTGTTGTATCCAGTGAGTCTTGATGGTTTTGGACCACTTTAGAGTTGAGGCTGAAAGAATGTTGGTGCTGTGCAGAGGAGGATCGCCAGCACCATCTTGGCTTCTTCATCTGGCTGGAAGGTGGGACGGCCGCCATTTTGTGGCCACATGTGGCCAAGGACCCATGTGCAGTTTTTTGGACTAGAGACTGAACTGGTTGTTCAGATAATCCCAGGGGTCCGTTCTGCGCGCAGCGACTCTTGTCTGCTTTGCCTTTTAATGACTAACTCTGTTCTTGCCCCTTTTTAAGATAGTGTGGTCTTGCTTCTGCTCACGAGGGCAGGGATGAACCTGATGAGTGTCTGGGTCTAAAGGACCAGCCGCTCCAGTGTGTAAGTTCAGTTACGTTCTCTGCTTTGCCTGTTTTCCTACACGATTTCATAGTGACAGACACGGAAAAGGCAGCAAAGGCCACCATCGAGTCCATGTGGGCTGGGGACAGCAGTACAATTCAGGGCATAATTTTAAAGTAAAACGATGATGTCAAGCTGGATGCAGTGGTGCATGCCCGTAATCCCAGCTAGCTGAGACTAGGAATCACTTGAGTCCTTGGGTTCAAGACAACCCCGGGAAACATAGCTAGACGTAGTCTCCAAATAAAAAGGGGGGAGGGGGATGATGTTAGTCATAAGCCAAAGTAATAACAATCCAGAAATTCAGAGAGTTCAATCAAGATGTTTAAAGAAAGTGGACCAACACCCACCCACCACCCACCCCAGGGTCCCAGCATGGCAGGGAGCTAGAGATCTGCCCCCAAAGACCCCTCTGTCTAGTCCCTGGACACCTCCCATCCCCACACCAGCTACAACACCAACTGGAGAAAGAGGAGGAAAATGTGCCGGGCATGGTGGCTTGTGCCTGTAAGCTTCAGCCTATGAAGCGGCAGGGCTAGGGATCGCGGTTCGAGTCCTGCCTGGGGCCCATAGCGAGACCTAGTTCCAAAAAAATAGCTGGGCGTGGTGGTGCGCGCCTGTCATCCCAGCTACCTGGGAAGCTGAGGCTGGGATTGCTTGAGTCTGTGGTACCATGGGCAACGAGAGCCTGCGGTTCCATGGACAAAAATAGCGAGACCTAGTCTCAAAAAAAAAAAAAAAAAAAAAAAAGAGTGGGGTTCTTGGGTTCCCTCTGAGGTGTTTTCCCAGAGCACAGCTTTCAGCAGCAGGCAGTGAGGGTCTCCAGGAGGCCTTGGTCCTATTCAAAGGGCAGGTTTACTAACAAAGGGAAGGGATGGAAAATCTTAGACACAACCTGGCAGAAAGAGCTGCCCCCAGAGGAACAGGCTTGTTAAGAGAGGCCTGCAGGCTCCCTGGCAGGTGGGAGGGAGAAAGCCTTGAGGCGAAGCACCCCTAGTCACCCCTGGGCAGGAGAGCTCACCCCCTGTCCCTGTGAGAGGGAGGGGCCTTCCTTTGTGGAGTCACTTTTGTTACCCTGATTAAGCAGAGAGCTGAAAGGACCTGCAGATTCTCTATAGGGCTGTCAGAGTCCATCCCCTCTCCTCCAGTCTGACTGTCTGACAAGCAGTTGGCATCTTAAGGTTTTTCATTTCTCTAGTTGCCTTAGTAGCTGTACTAATACTTTTTTTTTTTTGAGACTAGGTCTTGCTATGCTACCCGGGGTAGTCCTGGTAGCTGGGATTACAGGTGCCTGCCACTGCACCCAGCTGCCTTTTTGAGATCAGGTCTCGCTATGTTGCCCAGGGTAGTCTTGAACCTGAGAACTGAAAGTGATCCCTGGCCTCTTGCCTCCCAGCGCTTGGATTACAGGCATACGCCACCATGCCCGGCTTTGTGCTGATCACTTCTGCCCCCACCTCTTTTGGTGAGTCAGAGTCTGGTCTTAGAGTGCCTCCTTTCCAAGTTCTCTGCTGGTGTCCACCACCGGAAATGAGGGAGAAGAAAAGGGAAACAGGAGAGAAACAGGAAAAAGAGGGTGGTGGAGGAGGGAAAGCGGAAGGAACTGGAAATAGGGAGAGAGGGAGGAGGAGGGGAGGGAGGACAGAAGGAAGAAAAGGTGAGGAGGTGAGGAGCATAGGAGGTGGGGAGAAAGGCATGGTGGCGCATGCCTGTAAGCACCAGCCTATGGAGCATGGCCGGGATTGGGGATCATGGTTCAAGACCCGCCCAGGGCAACACAGTGAGACCTAGTCCCAAAAAAATAGCTGGGTGTGGTGGCACGTGCCTGTAATCCCAGCTACCTGGGAAGCTGAGGCTGGGGATTGCTTGAGTCCATGGTACCCCAGGCAACGTGAACCTGCGGTTCTCCAGGCAACATAGCAAGACCTAGTCTCAAAAAAATAAAATAAAATAAAAAGGTGGGGAGAGAGAAACCAAAGGAGGTAAGAGCAGAGTGGGGTTGGGACTTGCTAGAACAGCGGGAAGGGGAGGCTGTGGCTAGACACCAGAGGTAACGGGAGGGGGGAGCCTCTGTGAGAGCAATAGGAGGATCAGTAGGGAGAAGGTGGAAGACAGACCAGAGCAGAGGTGGAAAAAGGGAGCAGAGGGGGAATCTCTGTCCCAGCTCATGGGGTTGGGGGACTGACTCTGTGGAGGACAGAGACAAGCTGAACACCCTGGAGGATGGGGTGCAATGAGTAGGGAGTGAGACCTGGGAAGCAGGGATGGAGGGTTGGCTGAGAGACCTTGGGTGGAGGTGCAGTTCCTCTGAGCACCCCTGAAGCACCCCTGAAGCAGCAGCACAGACAGGGCTGGTGGAGCTTGGAGGACAATCTCTGGGAAGCTTCACCCCAGCCCCCCTTGGGGAGCTGGCAATACTGCCTGGAGCCTGTGAGCCCTGGGGAGTGACTGAGTCCCTTGGATGTGAAGTAGGGGAGGCCTCTGGGACCCCTCTCTGCCACCTGGGGCTCAGCATGGACCCTGTGTCACTCTGGCTGCCACATGTCCTTCCTGCTGCTTCTGGGTCCAGGTCCCTGTGTCTGGGGTCCTTTTCTTGAGAGGCACTGACACAGTCCTCAGATCAGCCACTGCAACCAAGAACCCCAGGGGAGCCTGGGGGAGCCTGAGGTTCCTGCATAGCCTCTGGGGCCCCACTGGCCTGGCCTCTTCAGCCTCCTTGTCCATGTGGACCTCCGCTCAAATCCACTCCTCAGCAGCCTCCTGACACTCGCTTGCTTTGCAGAATACTGCCACTTTCTTCAAGACCCAAGTCTGCAGCCGCTGGGCCCCCAATCCTTCAGCCCTGGGACCTCTCAGGGATCGCACCCTGCTCAGACACTGTCACCCAGACCCTGGCTGGCAGTGTTCCATGTCACCTCCTTCCACCCACCAGGACGCTCCCTCCAGGGGCCAGAGCCTTGCTATGCAGGATACCTCTGCAGCTCTGGGCTCACAGAAACTTGGGGGGCAAGAGGGACCCCCAGCTCTCCAGGGTCACTGAGACTCCCCATCAAGCGTGCTCTTCCCAAGCCATCTCACAAGTGGAAGGGAGTCACCCCCCCCCAAACAAGGTTATTAAAGGGACAGAGCATTTCCTGTTAAATCTGCAACAAACTTCGAAATGAAAGAGGCCAAGGGGAGGCCAACTTCAAAGAGGGCACAGCAGGGCCACCGCTGTAGCTTTTGTTTGACTGAAACCAGGGCCGGAAGGCCCTGCCTCCTCTTCATGCCGCAGGGGTTAGCAATTAATTCCTTCACCTAGTTCAGGAATTACCCTGGGGTGAAATTTCTGGTGGGAGGTGTTATACTCTTTAGAAAACCCCTTTCTGAAAAAAACAGAAACCAAATGGTTTCACTACTGTATGGGACATGGGAAAGATAAACAAAAATCCATGAAGAAAAGTCAAAACAAGCCAACAACCAAATTGAAGTACATAACCTGGGTGGGGGAGGGGGTGGTGGGACAGGGTGGGAATGATCAGGGAGGAGGGGTGAACCCCAGAGATCACAGAGATGTGCAATTTATATATAAATAAATTATTAATAAAAAAAAAGAAAATCCCTTTTTATGTCAAAACGGGCATTACTTTATTCCAGATGGAAGAGCCTTATCTAATAGATTCCTAAAGAATATTTCCAGAGACTGGTCCAATGAAAAAATAATATAGTAGGTCTGTGATTGGTTTTCAAAAGCATCAGATTCCATCATCAAAAAATAACCTTTCAGCCAGGCATGGTGACACATGCCTGTAATCCAAGCTCTGGGATGCAAGAGGTCCAGGATCGCTTGCGTTCACGGATTCAAGACTAACCCTGGCAGCATAGTGAGACTTGATCTTGAAAAAGCAGCCGGGTGCTGTGGCAGCCTCCTGTAATCCCAGTTACGTGGGAGGCTGAGGCTGGGGATCGCTTGAGTCTGCGGAATCGGGACTACCCCAGGCAACATAGTGAGACCTAGTCTCCAAATAAATAAATAAATAACCTTTCAGTGTCAGGCGTGGTGGCGCACGCCTGTAATCCTAGCTACCTGGGAGGCTGAGACCGGACATCACTTGAGTTCATGGGATTGGAACTACCCCAGGCAACATAGCAAGACTTAGTCTCAAAAACAAAAAACAACAAAACCTTTCAGATGTGCATGCTGTTGAGAGAGAGACCTTTTTAAGACAAAGATCGGACCCCTAGCATATAAACAATTGTAGATAGAGAAGTGTAAGTATTTATAAACATAGTGTTTGGAATTAGCTTTTGGCATAGATGTTGAAAAAGCACTAACTGATCATCTTCTCTGGGTAAGGACTGTGCTAGCCACCTAATAGAACAATGAACAAAGGAGACAAGTACCTCTAAGGGGACGTGATTCAAAAGGATACATGCACTCTGTGATTATTGCAGCACTATTTACAATGACCAGGATATTATATATATATAAACAACCCCAAAGTCCCAAAATGGACTCATGGATCAAAACGTTGTGGTATGTTTACACAATGGAATATTATTCAATCATCTGCGGCAACATCATGGAGTTAGAAGGAATCATGCTAGTGTAGTTAAGCCAGAAAGAAAAAGGGAAATATCGGATGGTCTCCCTTACATTGGGGTATGGGGGTGAAAGAAAGGACAAGAATAAGTGAAAACAAACTGGTAACAGGACTAAAGCAGGTGGAGGAGAGAGGGGAGGGAGGGGAAATCTGGGAAGAGATGAGCCCAAGAGCTCAAGATGATAGTTGAGAGGACATGGTGGTGGGAGAACCTCGGAGGAAAATATGATATAGAAAATAAATGTATGTAATCAGTTAAATAAATAAGAAAAAGAAGGTGTTATGCAAAGATTTTGTAAGAAAGAATCATCATCCCAGGCGGATAATTATTGTTTGCCTCTGCAGTACCCATTCTCCTGCTCTCTGTAGCCCCATTTTGGGGTTGAGGTCCCAGGTGAGCATGATTGCCAGCTTTAGGGGTGGAACATGACCTCATCAGCCGGACCATCACTTCCCCACAGTGATGACACTGGACTCTCAAACTGGCAGGTGCCTGGAGTCAAGTGGGAGTGAGCGTAAACTCTCCAACATGAATAGCTTCTAGGTTGCTTTTCGGAATCCCCTTGGAGAGGATTCCACTAGATTGGAAGGTAAAGTTGGAAGCTGGAGCCACCGCAGCCTTCTTAGCACCATGAAGGATAAGCTTTTCTTCAGGGCCAGTATTTGAGGCCAAGAGGCAGAGAGAGAAGCAGATCCTACTGACACTTGCATCCTGATCCAAGCCTGAAACTGACCTGGATTTTGGAGTTACCTGAACTACTCTGGGTTATCACAGTTTGGGTGATTAAGACTAAGGACATCAATGAATCAGGCAAGTTTTTTCAGAAGGAAAGTATAAAGAGAACAGTGGGATGAGTCTGAGGAATTAAATTACACTAGAGTAGGAGGGAGGTGAGCAGAACAGTTTAAGGAGAAAGATGGTAACAACAGCACAAGGTCTGTGGCACAAGGGAATCAGGGACTATTGTAACAATATTAGTAGTAAGAGGTGAGTGCATGGAGGGGCAGATCGTATTCAGCCTTCGGAATCAGACAGAGAAATGTGAGAATGGTAAATCTTGCAGTGAAAAGTGTCAAGATCAAACCTTAAATATCCATATTGAAAACCCCATTTAAGGTGGTATGGTGGCACGCACCTTTAATCCCAGCCTTGGGAGGCTGAGACTAAGAATTGCTTGAGTCCATGGGTTCGAGACTATCCCAGGCAACATAATGAGACCTAGTCTCTAAAAATTGCTGGGCGTGGTGGTATGTGCCTGTAATCCGAGCCTTGGGAGGCTGAGGCTAGGGATCACTTGAGTCCATGGGTTCAGAACTACCCTGGGCAACATAGTGAGACCTGGTCTCTTAAAAAAAAATAATAATAATAATAAAGAAAGAAAGAGGCCAGGCATGGTGGCTCGTGCCTGTACGCTTCAGCCTATGAAGTGGCCGGGGCTAGGGATCGCAGTTCCAGTCCCTCCTGGGGCCCGCAGCGAGACCTAGTTCCAAAAAAATAACTGGCTGTGGTGGCATGCTCCTGTAATCCCAGTTACCTGGGAAGCTGACTGGGGATTGCTTGAGTCTGTGGTACCCCGGGCAATGAGAGCCTGCGGTCCCACAGACAAAAATAGCGAGACCTAGTCTCAAAAATAATAATAATAATAATAATAATAATAATAATTAAAAAAAGAAAGAAAGAAAAGACCCACTTAGTGCAGGACAGAGAACAGACATGGAGAAGCTTGGTTAAGAGCCCTTTGCAATAAATATTTCAACCAAGAGATGATTAGATGACTTCAACCAGGATGGTTGTAATGGATTTTTTTTTTTACATTATGTGAGTTTGTGAGCATTTCTCAATAACGATTTCTAGTAGAAATAAAGGAGGAAAGAAAGCACAAAAGAAAAGAAGGGAAGGAAGGGAGGAAGGAAGGAAAGAAGGAAGGGAGGGAGGGAGGGAGGGAGGGAGGGAGGGAGGGAGAGAAAGAAAGGGAAAGAGAAAGGAAATACATACTTAAAGGATATTCAAAGCAAAACGTGCACTCCTAGGTTACTCATTTATTCTTTTTCCTTAAAGCTGATACCTAATGAAACGCCTGGCATCTAAATCTTTATGACTAAACTCTGAAATTGTTCCCAGTTGTGGTTTTGTGAGCCTGCCAGTGGAGTTCCTGTGCCTAATCTGATTGTCCAATCAGCTGGTCACACCCGAAACAAAGACTGGCCAAAGAGTAAATCCTTTGAGGGCCAGTCTTTATAGCCCTGTGCCAAGCAAGCCGGCACCAGTCTACACGGACACACCTTCCAACCTGTAACAAACAACCCGCATCACTCGAATAACCATCCATTTAAACGCAGTTCCAGGGGAACTTAGCTGGAGAAAATTCCCAGCTGGCTGCCTGGCCTCCCTCTGACTCGATCTGAGCTCTTGCCCACAGATTGGACAGCCGCAGGGGCCGGGTCAGTCTCTCATTCCCAGGATCAGGCCTCTTTCCACTGCTGGGAAGAGGCTTCTTCTGTCTCTTCTGTTCCCATAGTCCAGCACTTCTCCCTGCCCTCCCCCTCAGCCTGCAGTTTCACTGAGAAAAAAGAAGTGATCTCCAGAGAACTTCCTCATCTCCAGAGCATCATGGGAAACTCCAGCCTCCTCTACTTCCCCTGCCACTGCCCCACTGTCACTACAATGGATGACTGAATGTGCGCTCCACTTAGACACAGACCCCTCCTACCCCTGCTCGTCACAGAGGCAAGGGTCTCATCTGCAGTCACCATACACCTCATCTTCATTTGTCCCTTCTCTGCAGTGCGCTGCGGGGAACAGAGCTGCTCTCCAACTTTTTTTTTTTAATTTATATATTTCTTTTGAGACTAGGTCTTGCTATGTTGCCCAGGATAGTCCCAGTCCCATGGACTCAAGCCATCGCCAGCCTCAACCTTCCAGGTAGCTGGGATTACAGGCACCCGCCACTGTGCCCGGCTGCTTTTATTTTTATTTATTTTTTTTTTTTGAGACTAGTTCTTGCTATTTTTGCCCGTGGAACCGCAGGCTCTCGTTGCCCGGGGTAGCACAGACTCAAGCAATCCCCAGCCTCAGCTTCCCAGGTAGCTGGGATTACAGGCGCACGCCACCACGCCCAGCTATTTTTTTTTTTGGAACTAGGTCTCACTACGGGCCCCAGGTGGGACTCGAACCACGATCCCTAGCCCCAGCCGCTTCATAGGCTGAAGCTTACAAGCACGAGCCACCGTGCCCGGCCCCGGCTGCTTTTTCAAGGCCAGGTCTCACTGTGTTGCCTGGGGTCGTCTCGAACTTGAGAACTCAAGTGATCCCAAGCCTCTTGCTTCCCAGCGCTTGGATAACAGGCCACACCACCACGCCTGGCTTGCCCTCCAATTTCAAAGAAAAAAGAAAGAAAAGATGCAAAATCAGATAAATATGTAAATCACAAAATAACACCTAATTTTCATTTAGAACATTTAGGGAACTTGATTACCAGCATAAAAAACAAACAAATACCCCCCCCAAACTCCCTTGGACCTCATGTTCCCCTCCAGTTCCCTTCCTGTTCTCCTGTTCCCATTAAAGTAATGCCTCAGTCACTCCCTGTTTCTGTAGTCCATCACCCCACAGTCCTTTGAACCTACTCCCTTTGGGTCTTTGCCCGATCAGGCAGCTTTTATCTTTCATCGGAAGCATCAGTGAGCTCCCCTGGTCCAAGCCGGAGGGGAGCTCTCACTGTTCCCTAGGCCACACTTGGCCAACGGGCTCCCCTCCAGGAAGGACTCAGCCGCCTCAGGACACCATGCTCGCTGCCTCTACCCCATCCCGTGTCCTTGGCTTTGCTGAGTCCTCATCGTCAGTCCTCTCGGCCCAGGAGACCCTGCTCAGCGCTGAGGCCCAAGTCTTCACAAGCCCTGGTTTCCCCAAGCTTCGGTGTGAGCCTGGCTGGTTCAGAAACGCTGAGCTCTATGACAAACCTACAGCAAATATCATCCTAAATGGAGAAAAACTAAAAGCATTCCAGCTGAGATCTGGAACCAGGCAAGGATGTCCACTCTCCCCACTACTCTTTAATATTGTATTGGAAGTCCTAGCTAGGGCAATAAGGCAAGAGAAAGGCATAAAAGGAATACAAATAGGTAAAGAGGAACTGAAACTATCATT